>CAUOFW020001525.1:402651-423835 GCA_963454935.2 Ilex paraguariensis
AATTCCTTGTTGTTTCCTAACCTCTAAACATCACCTTTTAGCATGTATAGTATATGGATGAAGGGGAATGTCACTCTCCTTGGGATGATGTCAAAAGAAAGGGCAACGAAATGGTGGATGAATGAAATGTCCAATGTTTGTGTGTGTGTGAACAAAAATGCTTCCCAAGCGCAAGGAGACTTTCACAGATCGTGTTTTACTTGGTGGTATTCCAAGGTCATTCCCACGGGAAAGGAAGTAAACCGAGGGGAAGGTGATTTTGGGAGAAAGAAAGTGTAAAATCTTTTAATTAATGAACAACAATTAATGCATTATCCTTTATTTACACACTAACCCTAATTTGACTTATTTTGACTAGTTTAACTTTGTTTAACTAATACAATTGACCTATTAACTTAATTAAATTATGCATTAATTAGGGTTAATAAGTATGGACCTTGGCAGCAAGAAGATCTCTCTCTCGCTCTCTTTTTATTCCTACCTGTCTGTTACTAGTTTGAAACAAGAGACTAGCATAGTGATGATATTAAACATATTCAATAGAATTTATACAAAATAGAATAATGGCTTTTTAGGACCAAACATTACTTGCATATAATTTTTTGATTGTGCCCAACTTCTGGGCGCAATTCCTCTGCTGTTTGCCAGGAACAACACATTGTGGTGTGAAGTAAAATGTCACTTTTTTACACAGTTTTGAACAACCAAAACAATAGAATTCTGCACAGCCTAAACTCTTTTTCCCTCCACAATGACAAAGCAGTTACACTAGGAAGTTTGGTATTATTTAACAATAAAAAATATTAATGTATAAGGTTAGAAATTTTAGACATGGCGACAAAAAAAATGGTTGAATTTAGTTTTAGAGAGTTTAAACAGATAAATTAATTGAATACAACAGAAAAAAAAGGTCAACATATTTCATAAAAATAAATGCACATCTATTAAAATTAAGGGTGACAATCGAACTATGTCGTATTGTGTTCGAATTATATTATTTCATATTCATGTTGAGTACTAATTAACCTGTGCGTCGAGTATTAGTTATCTTTAATCCAACTCATTTAGGAATTATTTTATAGTTAGGTGTATATCACATCAAATTTGTTATGTATAAAGGTCTTATTTAGAGGTTTTTTGTCATCTTTTAGTTCAATTCGTATTGACCTATATTTAATAGGGTACGTGGAGTTCACCCATTTTCCACAAAAATATGCTATAGCTAAATCTAAATTTATTATTTTCGTATTAATATTTTTATGTTCACAGATCATGGCTAGATTACAATAATAGACTTCATAAATTTGTGTTATGGGGAAAAATTCAAAAATTTAGTAAGACTGTGACGTTTTACCTCTTCTTAACTGCCTTCGATCTCTCCAGGTACGTCATGTTTATAAAGTGTTGATATGTAGCATAGGCATTCCATATACCTTTTTATAAATTGAAGCACATGGATTATTGTACAAGTGATGAAACAATTATGTATATTTTTATGCACATGGAATTATGTCCCAAAATGTTTTTATCTTTGTGTGAGTTGTAAATCTCATTGCTCTGTGGCTTAAAATGTAGTGTTTATTTTGTGCACAGTGTATCATGGTCTACTCTGCAATTTAGGTATTACATGAAATTGTATTTGTCTTTGTATTTAATTATGTCAGCTCCGATCATTGTTTGCTTTATTTTCTTGTTCATGTTGTATGATTTGTTCTTATTTGAATGTATGAGAACATCTCAACTCATATGTGAGTGTTGTGCATGTTAATAAACTAGGAACTAACAAAAATCTAGTAAATTTAACTTATTGTTAAAACTATGACTTTAAAAAAACTATATCCACTTGAGTTAGCACGTACCATCATTTGTTGTTAGGTAGTAAACATATGTAGTTATTTTTCATATGTTATTTAACTATCCCGTATACGTTGTTAAAATTAAATTTGCATTTGTTTACCTATTACTTGACATTTTTTTTATCAAGTGTAAATGTGTAATATAGTTTACCTATGCAGTAAACATTGACAACTCTAGTGATAAAGTGTGTATTTTGCTTACCATTATGAATAGGACCATTTGGGAGATGGTAATTGTGTTTCACCTTCTACGAACTATAATGGTGGCGATATGGGACATGAAAAACAACAGAGGTTAATAGAAAAAAATCGGTGCAAGTTACCTCCCTACGGGAGGTATGACAAGAAGATGGTAAATAGAATGTCAGATGTATTGTGCAAGCTNCTAATTGACACGTTAATAGAAAAAAATCGGTGCAAGTTACCTCCCTACGGGAGGTATGACAAGAAGATGGTAAATAGAATGTCAGATGTATTGTGCAAGCTTATGCAACTGTTTAGGCTGTCTTTTACTGAGCTTTTACGGTTAATATTGTTTTAGGAAAGACAATATTTCACAATTGCTGAGATGTTGGACACTAAGAAATTTGCATGGGACACTCAAAACAAATGTGTTGTAAAAGGTTCGGTCGAGGGTTTAGACGATTATTTGCAAGTAATTGTAGTTCATTAAATTCAATCAAAACTACACTAATTTTGTAACAACTGATTATCAAACATAAAATTTATATACTATTTTTAACTACACAATGCAGGAAATAAATTTTGATGTAGAGTATTGTCCAGACCCATGTCCCAACTACCAATTTTTTGAACTAATTTTCAAAAATGATATACCTTTATCAAGCACCCAACCAGTAGAAAGTGTAGGATCATGCCCATCAGTTAACTCGCGCCCAAAAGTTGATTTCATTATCGTTGGCGATTGATTTCTTCAACTTATCCCTTACTCATTATGGTAGCCACTAATTACGTTAGTATCCACAAGTCATTTTTGGTATATATGCAACTAATCTTGTGTAACGGACGGATGTTTAAGCACCTAGTGTAACGCCCCAAAATCTACCCTGGAAGTCATTACTATCTATAAACCATTCAATCATGAGAGCAACTAAAAATAACCATTAGAACAACTAATCATTCATCCATAAGAATAAATGCTAAAGCCAATAAAATATTGAAACCTCTCCAACTTACAATTCGAACCAAATATTATCTAGCAGCGGAATAATCAAAACTAGCTGAAACATTGTTTCATAAACATCTCTCAAATAAAATAATCTAGACTAAGACGAAGCATCTCTAAGCCTCCACTTCAGGATCTTCATACTGACCCTCTCCATTCTCGAGATCAACCTGTTCATCTAACTTGACATCCTCCTCACTACCAAAATCTGTAATGTGTTGTAGGAGGTGAGCAAAAATTTGTAGGAAATCCCTCTCAAATCCTAACAAGGTTTTAAAACAATAAAAAGAAGGCTAGTCTCTTTTGGAAAATAGAGTATATAAATTTTTGAGAGTAAAGTCATGACAGTTGTAATGATCTCAAGTGTACGGACTAAATAAATAACAAGAATAAACATGCAAGAAATTAAAGCAATCAATAATTAACTCAATTGCATCATCTCATATTCTCATGCATATTGGTTCATCCCCATTCTCATGTATGTTGGTTGCTTCTCAAGAATCTACACAACAATTCTACCTAGTTCACTAATCACAACGACACAATCTCAATCATTCCCCGCAAGGCCAAATCACAAACCACTTTAGGAAAGGCATATACCATCCCCCACGGCATTGATGAATCCTTCCTAGGAAAGGTATATCATCTCTCAACCTCGAACTTACGTGAACAATAGTGGTTACTCTCACAAATAAAAATCCACTACAAGTGTTAGATAACCATCTCACCCCACTGGGATAGACTAACCTCTAACACTCTACGGTTGCTCTCGAAGGCAATTCAACTCCGTCACAACAAATTATACAAGAGATGAAACCACAACTTTCTCAACAACCACAATCTTAACTAATCACAATTTTCATCAAGAATTCAAGTATCACAATTGCATAATTCTCAATATACTACAGTAATAAAGGAATTAAAATATGCAAGAGGTCATATCAAGAAAATATTCACAATTTTGATATTCAAAATTATAAGGTTTTGCCAAAAATTATAATTTCTTGGAACAAGAACAAGTAGTTGATTGAAAACATGATTTAATCAAGAATAGGAATTTAGAAATCAAGAATTCATATGAATTTCACAATAGAACATGTATTTTAGAAAAATTTGGGTTTTGGAAATTCAAGAATAATGTTTCTTGGATACAAGACATGTATCTCGTTGAAAACAATATGTTACTCAAAAAAGAATCAAGAACAAACAATATGTTAATCAAAAGAAACCAAGAACAAATGATTATTTAACATATAATAATCTAGAAGATCTAAAACATACATAATTATACCCTAAGTTTCAATGAAAGAACCTAAGAAGACTCCACTCCCTTGATTCCATAGTTTGTGTGTAAACCTAGCGTGTTTAATCCATTCCAATATGAGAATCTCCNTGATTATTTAACATATAATAATCTAGAAGATCTAAAACATACATAATTATACCCTAAGTTTCAATGAAAGAACCTGAGAAGACTCCACTCCCTTGATTCCATAGTTTGTGTGTAAACCTAGCGTGTTTAATCCATTCCAATATGAGAATCTCCCTTCAATCTTGTGTTTCTCTTCTTATCTCTAGCTCTCTAAGGTTCTCTAGGGTTAGGAACTGATGAAATAGGGCTAAAGGAACGTCCTTAAGGTATTTATAGGGTGAAAAACATAGAAAAATCCTAAAACTGAGCAGGGCCATTTTTAGCATAGTGTCCGGACAATACTTAGGCATCTCAACGGTGCAAATTCACTGTTTTGGATGAAAAATAAGGTTTTTGGGTAAGGAGTACTGTTCGGACCGTAGTTGGAGAGTTTAGACGGTGCCAACTTTCTGTCCTAAATTAAGGAGCAGTTTTCACCTATTTAGAAGTCGATTTAGGAATTTTTCTTGAAATAAACTTTTGTAGACCTTTAAGTCTAGTTTATACTATCCAAAAATCAGCTCAATCGGAGTGCATATTAAAAATTTATGACTAAAATACTATAGTAGTGCAAATTCTTTCCTACCCGAATTCTTTCTAAAATGCGCTTTAACTCTGAAATACTTTCTAAATTCTAATACACCTCATATTACCTCTCCCAAGGTTTCTTGACCTTCCGGGTTCAATGAAAATCTTATTTTGACCTAAAAATATTTAGAAACTTACCTAACCACCCTTTCCAAGCTTAAACACCTTCAAAACTTAAACTTCACAATCAATTTGTCTCCCAAGTATTTATTCCTACTGTTATAATCAATATGGTTCATTATTACTTTATTACCTATATAAGATTACTAAATAATTATATCACTATATTAATATAAACATGTAGGAGTTTACAATCTACCTCCCTTAAAAAAAGTTTCGTCCTTGAAACTTAATCGTCGAGTTAATCTATCTACTTCTTATTCGGCCATTACGTTTCCACTTTTATTAATCCTTTAAGCTTCAAATCCTAGATTAAAATAAAACATCATATCCTAAATTATAAATCCATCCCTTTAACTATATCGTCAGTGCAGTTAGTGAAGTCCCTAAGTTTACCTTCATTCACTACTTTCGATTATTCTTTATACTCAATAATTCCAAGTATTGTCTAAACTAATTTCATATCACGTATAACTACTAGATCTTCAACTTATTGCTTGTTCATCAGATCTCACTTCTCTTTTGAATTTACCAANATAAGATTACTAAATAATTATATCACTATATTAATATAAACATGTAGGAGTTTACAATCTACCTCCCTTAAAAAAAGTTTCATCCTTGAAACTTAATCGTCGAGTTAATCTATCTACTTCTTATTCGGCCATCACGTTTCCACTTTTATTAATCCTTTAAGCTTCAAATCCTAGATTAAAATAGAACATCATATCCTAAATTATAAATCCATCCCTTTAACTATATCGTCAGTGCAGTTAGTGAAGTCCCTAAGTTTACCTTCATTCACTACTTTCGATTATTCTTTATACTCAATAATTCCAAGTATTGTCTAAACTAATTTCATATCACGTATAACTACTAGATCTTCAACTTATTGCTTGTTCATCAGATCTCACTTCTCTTTTGAATTTACCAATTATTTTAAAAAAATCTCATGTTTGCTTCTTACATGTAGCTTATGCATAAGCATTTCACAACAACCAAATTCAATTTCCCTAATAGGATTACTCATCGTTCCTATACTCAAATTATGATATAATCTAAAACCTAGTAATGTCATTATGGTAAGATCTACAATGATTCCTTAAATAGATGAATCATTCTTAATGACTTTGTCTTTCACTTGACTAGAGAAACTCACAATATTTAAAATCTAATAATAACTTCACATTCTATGGACACTTATCAATTTATGTGGTTTGGTAGACACTGCAAGATTCCTAACAATTATAACCATCAAACTATACACCAAGTTTTCCAAGAGATTGAATCTCACTCTTGAAGCTTATACTCTTTACATTCACCAACATAACCATAACTAATGGTTAATTCCCCTAATATTAAATCTAATCAAATGGTTCGTTGTGCACTCTGATATAAATTATAATTCAATAATCATTAAGTAAAAACTACCCTTAATATAAGAATTCTCATAGGTTCTTAAGGTTTTGAAAAGATATGTCATGTTTCACCATATATGTTCTTTGATTATAACTTCCAAAATGTATACACTAGCAATTTATCTTTCTCCTCCAAAAGAAATTTTAGCAAATAATCAAATATACTACTTGGGCTAAGGGTCAAGTTATAGTTCTAAAATATTTGTTTTCAGTCATCAATCTTGCGCTTAACTCCATAAGCTTTAAATCCCATCATAACTCACACGCATTCGAATTCCTATTATTAGATCAATCTTAATATCTTCACATTATTCATCAACTCGATTAACACTAATCATTTTCTCTCTCCCAATTATTCCTTCTCAATATCTAATCTTGAGCTAGAATCAATAACCCATGTAATCAATTGCTATCAGCTTTCACACCCTCCTCCTTCTAATTGTTACATATAATCTTGAATTTTCATGATTCAATTCAGAATAAATATATTTCTGATTCATAAGATAAAGATAGACTTTGAAGGATCACAATAATCTTCCTCAATTCAATACTATCAGATTTTTTGTAGTATAATCATAGCCAAAAATAAGACTCTCAATGATTAAATTAAATTTCCTCGATTTAACCACATTAGTCATCATAGTCTTAACCATTATTCATAATCCCCAAGATAATAACGATCTATTAATTATAAGGAGTTAAACCATAGTCATTTATATCAAAAATTACATAATTTTTCTACATTCATGTTAAATCCAATCTTCATAGGTATCATCATTGATTCCTCCAATTACATCTTTCCAATTATCACCACTAACCATAAAGTTTGAATCTTCAATACTCATACCAACAATTCTCAAGTATGAATAATTGAACATATCTTAATGATGTACTAAAAGAAATAGGAAAAAAAACTCCATATTCCCCTGACACAACTCCAATAACATTAAAAGATCTTACATAACGGTAGAAGTTAACACCAAACATTGAAATCATTCTTATTTCAATAAGTGGCTACTGTATCTGACCTCGAACTTTTAAAACTCTATAATCTTTAATCCTACAATATCGAGGGTCAAAGGTAACTACTATAACTTAATAAGGCTTCCTAGATTTTCCTTTTTATATTTCTATAATTTTGTTTCCATAAATTGACCTCAACTTCCAATCAAGATTTGCAATACAAGTCAACTATTAACTCAACACTCAACTAAGAGATTCTCGATTGTTAATACTTTAGAGAGTGTAAGTTTAGTGAACTAAGCCCACCACGAAATACGATTACCTAAGTATAACGTCCTCTATGAGTATCCTATGTATGACCCTTCTTAACCATCAATACTTCCAAAGTAAATTTAATCAACTCTCTATAATATTTTCAAACCAATATTGGTAACCCCAAGTTTGTGGTTATGAAAGCAAACTCTTATCCATTTAAGAACCATAACCACAATTCCTATTGTTATTCAAAAATAGGTCTCATTCGATGTTATTTTACCATATTCCTTCAATTGATCATATTTGAGAATTATACAATCTGATATTATTGTACTCACTCTAGAGGAAAACATAACACTCCCATGGTTCATATCATAAAACCAAAACTACATTCATTCCTTAATTTTTATGACTTTTAAGTAATATACTTAACTTTTCATAACTTTATTATTCAAAACTTAGTCCATCTTAAAAACATCTAAATTGATCTTACCTCCACACATCCAAATTGGGTTATCACATCTCCTAGACTTCCAAAATTATAAGCAACACTAATAGTATAATAGAATACTTAGAGTCGTGTAAACTCCCCTCCCCACACTCTTATCTTTATAAAGCAAGTAATCATTTCCTTTTGAAATGCTAATATTGTAAAACCTAGGTAAACATGTCAAATTTGGGGATTTTGGAAATTGCTTGTTCTTTGAGAAATTGTTGGGAATTGTATCTCTTGTGGATGTTTGGATGATCATGGGTGGCCGTTGACCAAGTATCGTAGAGTGGGTAGATGCGTTTCCTACTCCGTGCGGGTTTGAATTTTTTCTACCACTCGTAGTGGGGTTGGTGTCTTGTGAGGACCAAACCACTATTCGTTCATGGGTACCGAGGATGAGGGTTAGTATACTATTCATGGGTTGGATTCGTCACTGCCAATGTATTGGTATACGCCCTTCCTAAAAGCTAGATATCCTTGCAAGGATTAGGTATGTGTGTGTGGGTAAGGATATTCTCGATGTGCTTATTCATGCGATGTCATACATCATACATGAGATACATATACATAGACACATAATGTTGTGAAAGATAAAAGTTGTGGTTTGATACACATTGTTGAAAATGGTATAAATTATGGATAGTGTTTGTTGTTGTGGAAACGGTTTATGATTGGAAATGGCTTATTATGGGGAATTGGTTTTATCTCTTCTTTTAATTTATTAATATTGCTTAAACTTGAGATCAGATAAATTGTCACTGTTTTCTTTCAAAAAGTTATATATGATATTTGTGAATTGAGACCGATTTGTTTTATGTATTTTCAAAACCTTGTCCAAGTTTGAGAGAATTTTTCTACAGAGCTTAGTGCTCACCCCTTACAAACCATATTTATTTTTAAATTTTAATTTAGAGGAGGAGCTCAGAGTTGATGAGCCGACACATTGGAAAGCTCCAATAGATGAGAACGTGGATCCCGAGATGGATGATTAGAGCTATACTCTGTAATGATCTAGACTAGAAAATTATTTTGAGATGATGTGAAGTCTAATATTTTGTTATTCCACTGTGAGATTAAGTTTGATTCTTTTGGATGTAATTGCCATGGTTTGACACATTCTTTTGGATGATGATGTATATATATTATGGATGATGAATGAAATTATCTTTATTATTGATTTTATTAGTTGTTCTCATGATGTGAATGATTTTAAATAGTAATGTCGTCCAAGGGGGATTTTGGGATGTTACAAATTTTGGTATCAGAGCCTTGGAATTAGGTCTTACATGGGAGTTGTAGGTTATGGATTACCACTAGAGAAGTAGGACTAGGTCTAATGAATTGTTTACTTAAAACTTAAAGAAGCCTTATGCTTTATATTAAAGTGATAGTTAGGATGTCTTGTACATCAAGAAAACTAAATTGTGAATTGATGTGCAGGATGAACGATGAACGTGGACGTGGACGTGGATGTGGTTGTGGTCGTGGAGGTCAAGCAAACCCACCACCACCACAACCTCTCGATGCCATGAATGGCATTTATCNAACGGTGAACGTGGACGTGGACGTGGATGTGGTCGTGGTCGTGGAGGTCAAGCAAACCCACCACCACCACAACCTCTCGATGCCATGAATGGCATTTATCAATGCCTAAGGGAGCTAACCACTCTGGTACAACACCAGAATGGAAAAAACAACCACAATGGTGGGGTTCATCAACTAGTTCATGTACCTGGCAACGGAGATGAAAATCGAAGGATGGTAGTTATTCGAGAATTTTTACAGCAACACCCACCTACTTTCCAAGGAAGCTCCAACCCCTTGGATGCGGATAAATGGAATCGCCGGGTGAAGAAAATTTGTGATGGCATGGGAGTAGCCGAGGATTTGCGGGTTGGCCTAGCTTCATATTTGCTAGAGGGGGAGGCGGAGCATTGGTGGGACTCAATGAAGAGAAGGAGGAACACGGATGCTCTTACTTGGGAGGAGTTTGATCAGNGCCGGGTGAAGAAAATTTGTGATGGCATGGGAGTAGCTGAGGATTTGCGGGTTGGCCTAGCTTCATATTTGCTAGAGGGGGAGGCAGAGCATTGGTGGGACTCAATGAAGAGAAGGAGGAACACGGATGCTCTTACTTGGGAGGAGTTTGATCAGATATTCCAAAACAAGAATTTTCCTGAATCAGTTAGAGACAAGATGAGTGGAGATTTTCTAGCTCTATGACAGGGTGGCATGATGGTGACGGAATATGAGGGGAAGTTTGATGAGCTATCCCACTATGTCTCGGAGTTCATATCTACTGAGGCCAAGAAGGCCAAACACTTTGAGCAGGGCTTGAGGCCTGCCATCAGGGAGAAGATTGTAGCTCTCAAGATCCGGGACTATGGGGNCGGAATATGAGGGGAAGTTTGATGAGTTATCCCGCTATGTCTCGGAGTTCATATCTACTGAGGCCAAGAGGGCCAAACACTTTGAGCAGGGCTTGAGGCCTGCCATCAGGGAGAAGATTGTAGCTCTCAAGATCCGGGACTATGGGGATCTTGTTGATAGAATTGTACTGGTGGAGAGAGACACAGATGACAACCAGAGGCGATAGAATTTTAGGAGGGGAGATCCGATCAGGATTGGTGCTAGCAGCAGTGGAGGGCAGAGAGCGGCACCCTACCATTGCCCAGACCAAGTAGTTGGACAGAGACTTCAGACAGCCCGAGGAGTTGGAGGCATACTAGAGAGAACAGGCACTAACCCATATCAATGCTTCGCATGTGGAGGTAGGCACTATAAAAATAAATGCCCATCGTTTCCACCAAAAACCAATCAAGCAACAGGACAAGTGAATGCAAACAAGCCACCACTCCATAAGCCACTACAGCAGAGACCGTTAGGAGCTCTAGCCCCAAGCGGCGCCAATCAAGGAAGAGTGTTTGCTTTGACCCAACCAAGGGAAGATGTTTCCAATGCCGTTGTGGAAGGTGTTGTTCTTCTCAACAATTCATGGGCCCGAATTTTATTTGATCCCAGTGTTACTCATTCCTTCATACGCACTACATATGCTCTTAATTTTGGACTAGACTTTGAGAAGCTAGAACATGCCTTGAGTATTGACATGCCTACGGGAGAACGATTGGATACTAGAAGGGTGTGTAGAGGTTATATGCTTAGAATTGGGGAGCAAGAATTAATTGTAGATTTGGTTGCATTAGACATGAAGGGGTATAATATAATATTTGGGATGAACTTGTTGTCCACCTTCCGTGCGGTAATGGATTGTTTTCATAAACAAATTTCATTTATATTACCGGGATGGGTAGTTTTCAATTTCATGAATGATTGAAATTCTTCCCATCCATTTCCTACTACGAGTAGTAGATTCTTGAAAGCTAAGGCGGGGAGCCAGTTGAGTTTCTTAGCTAGCTTGATGGGAGATGATCGGGATAGATTCCAATCGGATATGGTATTGATAGTGTCAGAGTTTCTGGATGTCTTCCCAGNGCCAGTTGAGTTTCTTAGCTAACTTGATGGGAGATGATCGGAATAGATTCCAATCGGATATGGTATTGATAGTGTCAGAGTTTCTGGATGTCTTCCCAGATGAACTACCAAGGTTACCCCCACAGAGAGAGATTGAGTTTATGTTCGATCTTTATCTGGGAATCGAACCCATATCCATTACTCCCTATATGATGGCACCTTTGGAGTTGAAGGAGTTAAGGAAACAGTTAAATCAACTATTGGCTATAGGATTTATCTCTTAAGCACTTCATGGGGAGCCACAGTCCTCTTTGTGAAGAAGCATGATGAAACACTTCGGTTATGCACGGACTACCGAAGGTTGAATCGGGTGACAGTGAAGAATAAATATTCATTACCACGAATTGATGATTTATTCGATCAGCTGAGGGATTCTAAGTATTACTGCAAGATTGATCTTCGCACAGGGTACCATCAACTATGGATCAAGGAAGAGGATATTCCTAAGATAGCTTTCTGTACTCAGTACGGTCATTTTGAATATACGATGATGCCTTTCAGACTGACTAATTCTCCTGTAGCCTTCATGGATTTTATGCACAGGGTATTCTGACTATATCTAGATCATTTTGTCATTGTGTTTATTGATGATATATTAATCTATTCACGGACACAAGAGGAACATGAATGTCATCTCTCGATTGTGGTACAAACATTAAGAAAGCATAAATTGTATGCTAAGATGAGAAAATGTGAGTTCTGGATGAAAGAAATGAAATTCCTTGGCCATGTTGTTTCAGAACAGGGTGTAGCTGTTGACCCCGCAAAGATCGAAGCCGTGATGAATTGGGAAGCACCGAGGAATGTAACCGAAGTACGTAATTTCCTAGGATTAGCAGGCTACTATCGAAGGTTTGTTCGCAAAACTAGCGATGCCAATGACTCACCTTACGAAGAAGGGAGAAATATTTTTGTGGACTAAAGAGTGTGAACTAGCCTTTCGCACCTTGAAGAAAAAGTTGACAACAGCTCTTGTCCTCATTATTCCGAGCCGTGGGGAAGGATACGAGGTTTACACCGATGCTTCGTTACGAGGCTTGGGTTGTGTGCTAATGCAAGGAGGTAAGGTAGTTGTTTATGGCTCGAGCTAACTCAAGATTCATGAGCAGAACTATCCCATTCATAACTTAGAACTTGCCATTGTGGTTTTTGCACTTAAGGTGTGGAGGTGTTACTTGTATGGAGAAAAGTTTCAAATGTTTTCTGATCATAAGAGCCTCAAGTATATATTCACCCAGAAAGACTTGAATCTTTGACAAAAAAAGTGGATTTAGTATCTAGAAGATTACTATTTCACACTCAACTACCATCCGGGGAAGGCGAATGTAGTAGCAGATGCACTGAGCAGAAAGTCTCGGGGTGAAATCAATGATCTTGTTGTTAATATGTGGAAGATGATTGATGCCTTGGAGGAATTTGATCTATGGGTGGATAGACAGGGGGATCGATCACGCTTGTTTAATCTTTAGCTCAACCAATTCTTTGACAAAGGATTGTGGAGTTGCAACGATTAGATACTGAGTTAGGAGCTATCCGAGGTAGTTTGGAGAGGAATGAGATTGTAGAGAATTGGTCGATACAGGATGATGAGTTACAGTTTCGTGGAAGACTATGTGTACCAAATAATGACCAAGTAAGGGAAGAAATGTTGGGTGAGTGCCATCGTTCAAAATTCTCCATACATCTGGGTAGTTCCAAGATGCATAGGGATATGAAACATCAATATTGGTGGAAAGGGATGAAACAAGATGTGGCTAAGTATGTTTCAAAGTGTGCAGTGTGTCAGCAGGTGAAAATTGAGCATCAAAAGCCCAGAGGATTATTACAGTCCTTGCCTATTCCAGAGTGGAAGTGGGATCGCATCACCATGAACTTCGTGTCCGGTTTTTCACGGACTTCACACGGACATAATGTCGTATGGGTCATTATAGATAGACTTACCAAGTCCGCTCATTTCTTGAGTATGAAGATCATGGACACTTTAGAGACCTTGAGCAAGCTTTATATTCGCGAGATTGTTAGATTACATGGAGTTTTGCTTTCTATTGTTTCGGATCGTGATTCTCATTTTGTGGCACAATTTTGGCAAAGTCTACAACGAGCTATGGGGAAAGAGTTACACTTTAGCACAGCCTTTCATCCCTAAACGGATGGCCAATCCAAGAGGGTAATATAGATTTTGGAGGACATGTTATGAGCTTGCGTGTTGGACTTCAAGGGAAGTTGGAGTGATCATTTGTCGTTGCTATCAGGCAAGTATTGGAATGGCTCCTTATGAAACATTGAATGGAAGACCCTATAGGTCCCCGATTTGTTGGTTAGACGCTTGCGAGAGTCGCTTGTTTGGGCTGAAAATTATTCGAAAAACTATTGAGAAAATTTAACTTATCCGGGAAAGACTACACACGGCTCAAAGTAGACAGAAAAGCTATGCGANTTTGTTTGGGCCAAAAATTATTCGGAAAACTATTGAGAAAATTTAACTTATCCGGGAAAGACTACACACGGCTCAAAGTAGANCTTGTTTGGGCTGAAAATTATTCGAAAAACTATTGAGAAAATTTAACTTATCCGGGAAAGACTACACACGGCTCAAAGTAGACAGAAAAGCTATGCGAATAGAAGAAGAAGAAGACCCTTAGAATTTCAAGAAGGGGACTATGTGTTCCTCAAGGTGTCACCCAAAAAGTGGGTGCTTAGATTTGGAAAGAAAGGAAAATTAGCTCCAAGGTATATCGGACCATTCAAAGTGATCAAAGCGGTGGGCAAAGTGGCGTATCAACTTCGGTTACCAACTCAGTTGTCAGGAGTACATGACGTGTTCCATGTGTCAATGTTGAGCAAGTGTCAATTGGATACAACGCATGTCCTACATTTGGAGGGTATAGAAATACAAGATGGGGCAACATATAAAGATCAACCGGTGGAGATTCTAGATACCAAGGAGAAGGTGTTTCGCAATAAAGTCATCTAACTAGTGAAAGTCTTATGGCAACATCATGGGGTGGAAGAAGCTACTTGAAAACCAGAGCTGGAGATGCGCGAGAAGTACCCTCATTTGTTTGCTACTTGAGGTAAGTTTCGAGGACAAAACTTTCTTAAAGGGGGGTGGATTGTAAACTCCCCTCCCCACACTCTTATCTTTATATAGTAAGTAATCATTTCATTTCGAAATGCTAATATTGTAAAACCTAGGTAAACATGTCAAATTTGGGGATTTTGGAAATTGCTTGTTATTTGAGAAATTGTTGGGAATTGTATCTCTTGTGGATGTTTGGATGACCACAGGTGGCCGTTGACCGGGTATCGTAGAGTGGGTAGATGCGTTTTCTACTTTGTGCAGATTTGAATTTTTTCTATCACTCGTAGTGGGGTTGGTGTCTTGTGAGGACCAAACTACTATTTGTTCACGGGTACCGAGGATGAGGGTTAGTATACTATTCCTGGGTTAGATTCGTCACTGCCAATGTGTTGGTATATGCCCTTCCTAAAAGTTGGATATCCTTGCAAGGATTACGTGTGCGTGTGTGGGTCAGGATATTCTCAATGTATTTATTCATGCGATGTCATACATTATACCTGAGATACATATACATAAACACATAATGTTGTGAAAGATAAAAGTTGTGGTTTGATATACATTGTTGGAAATGGTACAAATTGTGGGTAGTGTTTGTTGTTGTGGAAACGGTTTATGATTGGAAATGGCTTATTGTGGGAAATTAGTTTTATCTCTTCTTTTAATTTATTAATATTGCTTAAACTTGAGATCGGATGAACTGTCACTATTTTCTTTCAAAAAGTTATATATGATATTTGTGAAATGAGACCGATTTGTTTTATGTATTTTCAAAACCTTGTCCAAGTTTGGGAGGATTTTCCTACAAAGCTTAGTGCTCACCCCCTACAATCCATATTTATTTTCAGATTTCAGTTTTGAGGAGGAGCTCATAGTTGATGAGCCGGCACATTGGGAAACTCCAATAGATGGGAACGTGGATTCCGAGGTGGATGATTAGAGCTATACTCTGCCATGTTCTAGACTAGGAAATTATTTTGAGACGATGTGAAGTCTAATATTTTGTTATTCCATTGCGAGATTAAGTTTGATTCTTTTGGATGTAATTGTCATGGTTTGACATATTATTTTAGCTGATGTTGTATATATATTATGGATGATAAATGAAATTATCTTTATTTATGAATTTTATTAGTTGATCTCATGATGTGAATGATTTTAAATAGTAATATCGTCCAAGGGGGATTTTGGGGTGTTACAAGTTGACAAGACACCAAATCATAGTCAAATTTTATATTGTTATCCATCAAAAAACTTCAATCAACATGGGGTGTCTCTCAATCAAAGCCTAAATATTGTGGAAGTTCGCTTAAGGATAAGTCCGTCAGAGTCTAAGAAGAAAGCACAACACTTTGCTATCCAAGGAATACCACAATGTAGATTTTTATCAACTTCGGAGAGTAAACTGATTTAACTCAAGTATTTCTAGCATGTGTAACCTATATGGTTGGAAAGATTTACGAGTTAAGCTTCTAACTAACAAAAAAAAATGGTGCACAATTTGGACTTTCCAACAAAGAGTTATGGTTCAATTCAAGTTTAAGTGTCTTTTGTCACAAATCCTATCTTATACCCTTCTCCAATATAGAAAATGTCACTTGCATAAGGTTCTATACTTACCATCATTTTCTAACCAAAAGTCAAATTACCATCCGTCTCCTAGAATAGTCCANGAGTGTCTTTTGTCACAAATCATATCTTATACCCTTCTCCAATATAGAAAATGTCACTTGCATAAGGTTCTATGCTTACCATCATTTTCTAACCAAAAGTCAAATTACCATCCGTCTCCTAGAATAGTCCATATCGACATGATATAGTACTAGCATATTCATCCCAAAATTTTCGTCAACTCCTCTAAGCTATTTAATCCAACAATTCGAACAAATAATTAATTCTTAACCTAACTAAAAAATAAATCACACTTATCTTATAAATGTATAACTTCAAACAAATTCAAGCCTAGAGTTTTTCCAACCTAACCTAATACACCAGTGATATTTCACAACATATAGCTTTCATGTAATACCTAATTTCTAAGCTCTGATACCAAACCTGTAACTCTCCAAAATCCACCCTAGAAGACATTACTATCTACAAATATCCAACCATAAGAGCAACTAAAAATAACCATTAGAACAACCAATTATTCATCCATCTAATAAAGAATAAATGCTAAAGTCAATAAAATATTGAAACCTCTCCAACTTACAATTCAAACCAAATAGTATCTAGTAGCGGAATAATCAAAACTAGCTGAAACATTGTTTCATAGAAATATCTCAAATGAAATAATCTAGACTAAGACGAAGCATCTCTAAGCCTCCACTTCAAGATCCTCATACTAACCCTCTCCATTCTCGAGATCAACCTTCTCATCTTACTTGACATCCTCCTCACTACCAAAATATGTAATGTGTCGTAAGGGGTGAGCAAAAGCCCTTAGGAAAATTCCTCTCAAATCCCAATAAGGTTTTAAAACAATAAAAAGAAAGCAAGTCTTTTTTGGAAAATAGCATATATAAATTTTTGAGAGTAAAACTATGACAGTTATAATGATCTCAAGTGTATGGAATACAATAAATCAATAACAGGAATAAACATGCAAGAAATTAAAGTAATCAATAATTAACTCAGTAGCATCATCTCATATTCTCATGGATATTTGTTCATCCCCATTCTGATGTATGTTGGTTGCTTCTCAAGAATCTACACAACGATTCTACATAGTTCGCCCATCACAATGACACAATCTCAATCATTCCCAGCAGGGTCAAATCACAAACCACTTTAGGAACGATGTATACCATCTCCTACAATATTTATAAGTCCTTCTAATGAAAGGTATACCATCCCTCAACCTCGAACTTACGTGAACAATAATGGTTGCTCTCATAAATAACAATCCACTACAAGTATTAGACAACCATCTCACCCCCACTGGAATAGACTAACCTCTAACACTCTACGGTTGCTCTCGAAGGCAATTCAACTCCGTCACAAATAAACCATACAAGAGATGAAACCACAACTTTCTCAACATCCACAATATTTACCAATCACAATTTTCATTAACAATTCAAGTATCACAATTGCATAATTCTCAACATACTATAGTAATAAAGGAATTAAAATATACAAGAGATCATATCAAGAAAATCTTCACAATTTCGATATTCAAAATTCTAAGGTTTTGCCAAAAATCATAATTTCTTGGAACAAGAACAAGTAGTTGATTGAAAACATGATTTAATCAAGAATAGGAATTTAAAAATCAAGAATTCATATGAATTTCATAATATAACATGTATTTTGGAAAAACTAGGGTTTTGAAAATTCAAGAATAATGTTTCTTGGATACAAGACATATATCTCGTTGAAAACTATATGTTACTCAAAAAAGAATCAAGAATGAACAATATGTTAATCAAAAGAAACCAAGAATAAAAGATTATTTAACATATAATAATCTAGAAGATTTAAAACATACATAATTATAATCTAAGTCTCAAACTTGAGAATAATCTCCTACCTAGATTTCGTAGTTTATGAGTAAACTTAGCGTATTTGATCCATTCTAATGTGAGAATCTCCCTTCAATCTTGTGTTTCTCTTCTTATCTTTAGCTCTCTAAGGTTCTCTAGGGTTAGGAATTGATGAAATAGGGCTAAAAAAATGTCCTTATGGTATTTATAAGGTGAAAAATAGAGAAAAACTCTAAAATTGAGCATGGCCATTTTTAGCATAGCATTTGGGTGGTACTTAGGCATCCCAATGGTGTAAATTCACTGTTTTGGATGAAAAACAAGATTTTTGGGTAAGGAGTACCATTCAGACTGTGCTTGGAGCGTCCGGACGGTGCCAAATTTTTGTTCCAAATTAAGGGGCAGTTTTCACCTANCAGAGAAAAACTCTAAAATTGAGCAGGGCCATTTTTAGCATAGCATTTGGGTGGTACTTAGGCATCCCAATGGTGTAAATTCACTGTTTTGGATGAAAAATAAGATTTTTGGGTAAGGAGTACCGTTCAGACTGTGCCTGGAGCGTCCGGACGGTGCCAAATTTTTGTTCCAAATTAAGGGGCAGTTTTCACCTATTTAGAAGTCGATTTAGGAAATTTTCGTGAAATAAAATTTTGTAGCCCTTTAAGTCTAGTTTCTACTGTCCAAAATTCTAAGATAGTGTCAAATTCTATCCTACCCAAATTCTTTCTAAAATACGCTTTAACTTCAAAATACTTTTTAAATTCTAATACACCTCATATTACCTCTCCCAAGGTTTTCTCAACCTTCCGGATTCAATGAAAATCTTNATTTTGTAGCCCTTTAAGTCTAGTTTCTACTGTCCAAAATTCTAAGATAATGTCAAATTCTATCCTACCCAAATTCTTTCTAAAATACGCTTTAACTTCAAAATACTTTTTAAATTCTAATCCACCTCATATTACCTCTCCCAAGGTTTTCTCAACCTTCCGGATTCAATGAAAATCTTATTTAACATTTAATAATCCGGTAGAAACTTACCTAACCACCTTTCTCAAGCTTAAACGCCTTTGAAACTTAAAATTCATGATCAATTTGTCTTCCAAGTATTTTTTCTTACTGTTACAATCTATATGGTTTATTCTTATTTCATTACCTATAGAAGAATTACTAAATAATTATATCACTATATTAACCCTGTACTATATCACTAAACATGTGGGGGTTTACACCTAGTTTTTTGCCTGTATTTTGTATGGATTGTACAAGGCATATATGTATTTAGGTCCTTAAAAATATTGACCCTATTGCATTTTTTTTTTTTGGTTAGGCAGGATCTCCATAAGCCAAAATTTAGGCAATCTAAAAACTTATGTAACATATGTGATTGTCCATTATTCTCTCTCTCTCTTTTTTTGGTTCCGGTAAGTGAGATTTTCAAATGACATTTTGTTTTTTTTGTTTGATATTTACTTTTGTTGTCCATTCATATTATTTGTGATAAATTATGTGTTGCACAAAAGTTAAAAAAAAATAGATTATAGTAAATATTACCACATAAAAAATAGACTATAGTAAATCAAAATTTTGTTGCATAACAACAGTACAATTTATTTTACGGACTTCATTTTTTTATTAGATGACTATTTTCAAGTACATTGTCATCCTAAATAATTTTTGGTACCATACCCATTACAAATTGATGTAAGATTAAAATTTCTTTACAAAAGGGTGTAATGATTATTTCATCATCTTTTATTTGGACATGTGAATGGAGTCCACAAAACAAAGGGCCTGTTTGGTTTGCGTTTCAAAAACTAGTATCTGAAAATAGTTTTTGAGAAGAGTTTTAAGAAAGTGGTTTTGATATTTTTTGAGATACAAAACTTGTTTGGTTAGTTGATTTCAAAAACAATTTTACAATACAGAAAATAGTAAAACCTGTTTGGACATGTAACACCCTGCATTTTATTTTATATATGTATATAGATATATAGTAAATAATTGTGGTAAAAAAATGTGGATATATGTAGTGATGTGTGTTTGAATTTGGTAGATTGAAAAAGTAGAGATTTAAAATGTTAGTACAAATAATAATTGAAATTTGATTTTAATAAGTGAAAATATGAAATTTTAGGTCCAAGAACTTGTATTAAATAGGTTTGGTGTAGAAATATGTGTTGGAGAGGTTTGAGATGGATTTTCTTGGCTTAGGAATGGATTGGAAATGAAAAAGGGACGAAGACAGGCTGTGAACAGTGCACGTGAACAATGCACTGGCTGTAATTTCAAGCTCGATTTCGACCTTGATGAAGTCAATATCTCTCAAAACTCAAAACATGAAAGTTTTAGAACTCTTTCTT
Source organism: Ilex paraguariensis (assembly GCA_963454935.2). Classification (NCBI taxonomy): domain Eukaryota; kingdom Viridiplantae; phylum Streptophyta; class Magnoliopsida; order Aquifoliales; family Aquifoliaceae; genus Ilex; species Ilex paraguariensis. The sequence continues at coordinate 423,397 of CAUOFW020001525.1, forward strand.
ATCATTTCATAGCACCTTGAATCATCTCAATCGGAGCTCGAAATGAGAGAGTTATGCCTAGATAACGATGGACTATTTTGACAGCCCAATTAGCGTGAACAGTGGCTGCAACTTCAAGCCCGATTTAGACCTTGATGCAGTCAATATCTCTCAAAACTCAAAACATGAAAGTTTTAGAGCTCTTTCTTATCATTCCATATTATCTTGAATCATCTCAATCGGAGCTCGGATGAGAGAGTTATGCCCAGATAACGATGGGCTATTTTGACAGCCCAATTAGCTTGAACAGTGCACGTGAANAGTTCAATTAGCTTCATTTTGTATTTAACGTCTCCATTTGCATCCTAAATAAAAATATAAGAATAATGAGTAATTTTAGGCTTCAAATAAGTATAAAAGGCTTTAAGAAGCACCATTTATCACCTTTTATTTTCAAACA
>CAUOFW020001525.1:431055-444318 GCA_963454935.2 Ilex paraguariensis
GGAGCTCGGATGAGAGAGTTATGCCCAGATAACGATGGGCTATTTTGACAGCCCAATTAGCTTGAACAGTGCATGTGAATAGTGCACTGGCTGCAACTTCAAGCCTGATTTAGACCTTGATTCAGTTAATATCTCTCAAAACTCAAAACATGAAAATTTTAGAGCTCTTTCTTATCATTCCATATCATTTTGAATCATCTCAATCGGAGCTCGGATGAAAGAGTTATGCTTAGATAACGAAACGATGTTGAAATAGTCCAATTAGCTTCGTTTTGCNATTCCGCTCTCGATTGTGTCGGATCGTGACTCTAGGTTTGTGGTGGCAGAGTCTACAACAAGCGATAGGGACGGAGTTACACTTCAGTACGGCTTTTCATCCCCAAACGGATGGGCAATCCGAGAGGGTAATACAGATTATGGAGGATATGTTACACTTGCGTGTTGGACTTCAAGGGGAGTTGGAGTGACCACTTAACGTTGGTGGAGTTTGCTTACAACAACAGCTATCAAGAAAGTATTGGGATGACACNGTAAAATAGAAACTTTAGTGTTTCGGGTGTACGTTGACTTGAGTTTTGAGATAAATCATAAAAATAAATATTTTTAGGTTAAAATACCATTAAAAATGAATCCAGAACGTCGAAAAACCTTAGGGTAGTCATATGGATCAAATTGGAGATTTTTAGCGGCAAAACCGTAAATTTGGAGAAATCCAAAACAGCCTGTGAACAGTGTTTTTTCGGGGCTGCTATGTTTTAAACTCATTTTCATCTCATTTGCTCTCATTTCCTTNAACTCATCCAAGAGAGGCTATGGACGGCGCAAAGTAGACAGAAGAGCTATGCGGACCATAGACGAAGACCCTTAGAATTCAAGGTGGGAGACTACGTATTTCTCAAGGTGTCACCCAAGAAAGGCGTGTTTCGATTCGGCAAGAAGGAGAAGTTAGTGCCAAGATATATTGAACCATTTGATATAATCAAAGCGGTAGGCAAGGCGGCATATCAACTTCGACTACCAACCCAGCTATCCGNTTGAACCATTTGATATAATCAAAGCGGTAGGCAAGGCGGCATATTAACTTCGACTACCAACCCAGCTATCCGGAGTACATGATGTGTTCCACGTGTCTATGTTGAGAAGGTGTCACTTGGATGCAACTCTAGTCATGAACTTGGAGGAGAATGAAATTCAAGATGGAGCAACCTATGAAGAACAACCGATAGAAATTCTCGACGCCCAGGAAAAAGTGCTTCGCAACAAAGTTATCAGATTGGTGAAGATTTTGTGGCAACACCATGGAGTGGAGGAAGCTACATAGGAACCGGAGCAAGAAATGCGAAAGAAGTATCCATATTTGTTCGCTACTTCAGGTAAGTTTCGAGGACGNTTAACATTTTTTAGATTACCCGCTTGAGTAGGAGGACGTAAGGGTCGAGGAGTCCACTGCNAGGAACCGGAGCAAGAAATGCGAAAGAAGTATCCATATTTGTTCGCTACTTCAGGTAAGTTTCGAGGACGAAAATTTCTTTAAAGGGGGTGGATTGTAACACCCGGCATTTTCTTTTATATATGTATATAGATATATAGTACATAATTGTGGTAAAAAATGTGGATATATGTAGTGATGTGTGTTTGAATTTGGTAGATTGAAAAAATAGAGATTTAAAATGTTAGTACAAATAANTTAGGACATTATTTTGGAACATTGTGTAGTCTACCTTCTTTTGTTTATTCCGCTGCATTTCTTTAATTAANCAAATAATAGTTGAAATTTGGTTTTAATAAGTTAAAATATGAAATTTTAGGTCCTAGAACTTGTATTAAATAGGTTTGGTGCAGAAATATGTGTTTGAGAGGTTTGGGATGGATTGGAAATAGAAAAGGGACGAAGACAGACTGTGAACAGTGCACGTGAACAGTGCACTGGCTGCAACTTCAAGCGTGATTTCGACCTTGATGAAGTCAAAAGCTCTCAAAACTCAAAACATAAAAGTTTTAGATCTCTTTCTTATCATTCCATATCATCTTGAATCATCTCAATCGGAGCTCGGATGAGAGAGTTATGCCCAGATAACGATGGGCTATTTTGACAGCCCAATTAGCTTGAACAGTGCACGTGAATAGTGCACTGGCTGCAACTTCAAGCCTGATTTAGACCTTGATTCAGTTAATATCTCTTAAAACTCAAAACATGAAAATTTTAGAGCTCTTTCTTATCATTCCATATCATTTTGAATCATCTCAATCGGAGCTCGGATGAGAGAGTTATGCTTAGATAACGAAACGATGTTGAAATAGTCCAATTAGCTTCATTTTGCATTTAATGTCTTCATTTGCATCATAAATCAAAATATAAGAATAATGAGTACTTTTAGACTTCAAATAAGTATAAAAGGCTTTAAGAAGCACCCTTTATCACATTTTATTTGCAAACATCACAAAACTTCATTAATAGCCGATTCGGATGGGGTAAAATAGAAACTTTAGTGTTTCGGGTGTACGTTGACTTGAGTTTTGAGATAAATCATAAAAATAAATATTTTTAGGTTAAAATACCATTAAAAATGAATCCAGAACGTCGAAAAACCTTAGGGTAGTCATATGGATCAAATTGGAGATTCTTAGTGGCAAAACCGTAAATTTGGAGAAACCCAAAACAGCCTGTGAACAGTATTTTTCGGGGCTGCTATGTTTTAAACTCATTTTCATCTCATTTGCTCTCATTTCCTTCACTCCCCTCACACCCCCACACCTCTTGAAACCCTAGAGAGCATTAGAGAAGAAGAAAGGAAGGGAAAAACAAGAGATTCAAGGGTGATTTAAGATCAAATATTCTTGTTCTTCACTCCAAAGCTAAGGATTCAAGGTAGGGGTTTTCTCTCATTCACTTACATTGAGGCTAGGGTATTTATATATGTATGTTTTGGCTATCAATGATATATATATGCTATGGAATCATCCTCTCTTAGGCTTTTTGCAAGGATTACATGTTTTGAACAAAGTAGGGTTTAATACCCATGAAATCTCCTTTCTAGTTTTAAAACCCTAATTTTTGGAGAGTGATGTATTTCCTTCCTAAATGCTTTCTTTATTATGAATTTCGAAACCTTAGTGCTTTGTGTTGGGTAGAAAAATGATGTTATTGTGATCTCATGTATTTTCTTAGTTGGTTGTGGAATTGTTACATGATATATTTTGGGGATTTTGGATAGATGCTTGTAAATTGAGATAAATGTTGGAATTGTATGCTTGGTTGGGTTGTTTGTGATGCACATGAGTGAGAGGTTCCTTGTAAGGATGCTCACCCCTTCCCAAGAGGTTCCCGGTAAGGATGCTTGAGAAATAATGTAGTGATTGGTGAGAGGTTCCATGTAAGGATGCTCATCCATTTTCAAGAGGTTCCCGGTAAGGATGCTTGAGAATCAAAGGTGACCTAAAGGGGGGTGGAGGTTACCACAAAGTATGCCACCTACTGAAAGAATTGTTGAAAATTGGTTATGACAATTAATGGTTATTATTTGTATGTGGTGCTCGTTTATTCATTTAAGTAATGTTTTTAAATAAACTTGAGATCCTTTTTAAATGTCACTGCTTTATTTCAAATTATATATCTATGTTATGTTAAAATTGAGACCAACCGTTTTAAATGTGTGTAAATATTTTTCTAAACCTTGTATGGGTTTGGGAGAATTTTTCTACAGAGTTTCGTGCTCACCCCCTATCGTTAACATTTTTTAGATTACCCGCTTGAGTAGGAGGACGTAAGGGTCGAGGAGTCCACTACTTGGGAGACTCCACTGGACGGGAGTGTGGATCCCGAGGTGGACGCATAGAGGGACCTCCTTTCCTTTTGTACTAGATTAGGACATTATTTTGGAACATTGTGTAGTCTACCTTCTTTTGTTTATTCCGCTGCATTTCTTTAATTAATTTTTGAGATGTAATAGTCATGACTTGAGTTTATTCTTTTGGATAATGTTGTAAATATTCGTGGATGACAAATGCAGTCTTGTTTCTTAAGGGATTATATTAATGCTCTCATGATATGAATGATTTTAGAATGTAATGCCGTCCAATGTTTGTTTTGGGGTGTTACAGGACAGCCTAAATATATATTTGAATATTAATTCAAACATTAATAAAAAAATATAAAAAATTTATTTTTATATTGACAATTTCATAATATATATATATATATATATATCATATTATATTAATATCATATTAAATTTATGTTTATATATACATAAACATATGACATATTATAATATAATATGATATTAATATATAATATATTATAATATATACTTATATATATATACACAATATAATATATATTAATATATAATATGTAATATAATAGATTATAATAATATATAATATATTAATATATTATAATAAAAATTATATTATATATTATATTATATAATATAATAGATTATNCGGCAAAACCGTAAATTTGAAGAAATCCAAAACAGCCTGTGAACAGTGTTTTTTCGAGGCTGCTATGTTTTAAACTCATTTTCATCTCATTTGCTCTCATTTTCTTCACACCCCCACACCTCTTGGAACCCTAGAGAGCATTAGAGAGGAAGAAAGGAAGGGAAAAATAAGAGATTCAAGGGTGATTCAAGATTAAATATTCTTGTTCTTCACACCAAAGCTAAGGATTCAAGGNTCATTAAAGTCCAAAATTATTTTTCTTGTTTTTAAAATTTTCAAAAAATACTCTAAAAACAAGTTAAAATTGTTTCCTATTTCTTTGACTCAAATATTATTTTTTTTCAAAATTTTGAGAATAAAAATACTAAACAAACATGTATTATGTGTTTTTGAAATTTTGAGAACAAAAAACAATTTTCGAAATACTAACCAAACATGACCAAATATTGTCTAGAAATATGAATGAATCACCCCCGACTAATTTGAATTGAGTCAGAGTGAATTTGAGTTTAAATCTAATCCGACCCGATCCGTCCGTACGAATACAAACGACCCCTNGGAATGTAATGCCGTCCAATGTTTGTTTTGGGGTGTTACAGGACAGCCTAAATATATATTTGAACATTAATTCAAACATTAATAAAAAAATATAAAAAAATATATTTTTATATTGACAATTTCATAATATATATATATATATCATATTATATTAATATCATATTAAATTTATGTTTATATATACATAAACATATGACATATTATAACATAATATGATATTAATATATAATATATTATAATATATACTTATATATATATACACAATATAATATATATTAATATATAATATGTAATATAATAGATTATAATAATATATAATATATTAATATATTATAATAAAAATTATATTATATATTATATTATATAATATAATAGATTATAATATTAATATATAACATATAATATATTAGATTATAATATAATATATACAATATATAATATATAATATAATATATACAATATATAATATATAATATAATATATTATAATATATATTATGAGAGGGAGGAAGAAGTAAACAAAAAAAAAAAAAAGGAATGAAGAAATTTGGTGCTAAGGAGACTCAAAGGACAAACCTCATTAAAGTCCAAAATTGTTTTTCTTGTTTTTAAAATTTTCAAAAAATACTCTAAAAACAAGTTAAAATTGTTTCCTATTTCTTTGACTCAAATATCATTTTTTCTCAAAATTTTGAGAATAAAAATACTAAACAAACATGTATTATGTGTTTTTGAAATTTTGAGAACAAAAAACAATTTTCGAAATACTAACCAAACATGACCAAATATTGTCTAGAAATATGAATGAATCACCCCCGACTAATTTGAATTGAGTCAGAGTGAATTTGAGTTTAAATCTAATCCGACCCGATCCGTCCGTACGAATACAAACGACCCCTTAACATTCCACAAGAGATCCATCTAATTTTGTCCACTGGAACTTGGTAGACACTTCAAACCTCCCGCGAAGTCGTTAACAGAACCGCATTTGGATAAGAGATAGAGAGAGCAACAGCAACAGCAATGGTTACTCTGCAACTGCTCATAGATACCAATCCAATCATCACCTCTCTCAAACCATCTTTAACAAACTCTTTCTTCTCTAGCATTTGTAGCCTGCGACGTTACAGAAGCTCACAAGCTCGCCTGGTGCCCAGAGCCGCCTCCTCTTTGAACCACCAAAGCCCATCATTATTGAACCGCAGACACTTTATAGCTGAAACCGCGGCAGCAGCTGCAATATCGCTTGCACCATTAATTGGGCTGGAAAAAACTGCTAAAGCCGAAGACCAACTGTCTGAATGGGAAAGAGTATACTTACCCATTGACCCAGGAGTTGTCCTTCTGGACATTTCCTTCGTCCCCGATGATCCCAAACACGGTGAGTTTCAATCTTTTATTTGATTTCCTTGAATTATTGGTGGCCTTTCAAAATACCCCGTAAATGTAACTCCTTGAATTATTGGTAGCTTTTCAGAATACGCATTAAATGTGTTACTCATGGTCAGCCAACTAGTTCAATTTCTTCTCATTTAAATTTGTTGAAGAAAGTTCGTAGTGTTATCTTCTGTTTGGTTTCTGAGAGAACATATGGAAGAAAGAAAAGAAGAAAAAAGACGATGGATCTTGGGGGTGGCAGAGCAACTGATTCCCTGAGGTTTGAAAAATCCATAAGTTTGATAAAAAAATTGGGAATTGATCCTCCCAATTCCAAACAGTTAGTTCCCTGAACTTTTTTCCCCTATTTTCCTCAATGCATCCGAAGATCTGTGAAAAGAATTAAATACCCCAAGCGCAAATCCTCGGTGCATCCCTTATGTAACAAGGAGAAATTAAGCATAAAGATTGTTATTTGATGCATTATTTGCAATATGTCAAATCATCATCGATCTTCAATCTGTACATTTTTCCTTAAAAAAGGGAATTATTGGGACTCTTCAGTTAAGTGTCTAGTCTGTGTTGAAGAAATATTCTCTGGTTGGTTTTGTTGCTGATCAGACTAATTTAATGGAAATTGGGTTCGTAGGCAAAGTTTTTAAACGGGGTCCTTTCCAAACTAAATGGAAGTATATTAAGTTATATAAATATAATTTTACTTAAGAAAACGTTCATCCATATTTTTAGTTGCAAAATTACTTATGAAACTTTTATATTCATGTGTTGCTATTATACCATTGTCAATGGATAGTGTACGAGGAAAAAATCTCGTACCTCAAATTGAGAATGGAAAAGATTCGTATAATTTGAGAGAAATGAACAAAAGTGCACATTCACTCCTACAAAACGAACAAATTTCAAAGGGAACAAACTTCTCCTTACGTATCTTTGACTGTACTTGCTTTGTCTTGTTCCCCAGTATTTGACGTGCCAAGCTTTCTGTTCGATCAGTCTTTTGTGTATTTCTTGGTTATGGTGTGGGTAAAAAATGGTATCATTGCTATGATCCTGTTAGCCACAAACTTTGTCTCTCGCCATATTGTCTTTATGGAATATATTCCTTTCTTTTTGATTCCCTCTTGTTCTTCTGTGCATAAATTTGATCTCATTTATATTGGTCCCTTCCCTGTTGATGTTCCCAAGGATACATATGTTAGTGATATAACTGTGTCTGATTTGCCATCTTCTTTTGATGATGATGATGATTTCTCTGTTATGTGTCCTTCTATTGTGCATACTTATGTTCATAGAACACTTGTTGTCTCTTCTACGAATATGGTGCCTTCTTCTTGTACTTCTATTCTATCACTCAGTCAGGTTTTGACATTGTGGATTATGCTTTACGCTATCCTCAACACTCTCGGAAATGTCCAGATAGGTTTGGTTTCTCCAACTCTTGTTATTCTTCTGATTTTTGTGCTTTTCCTACTATTCACTCTTTATCTGAGCTCACTTCCTATAAAGAGGCTATACTCGATTCCGTTTGACAATAGGCTATGGATGAGGAGCTATTTGCCTTACATAATACCCGAGCTTGAGAGTTAGTTCCTTTACTTACTAGCAAACGCACCATTGACTGTAAGTGAGTTTATAAGATCAAAACTAAATCAGATGGTACTGTGGAAAGATACAAGGCTCGGTTAGCAGCCAAGAGATTTTCTCAGGAGTATGGTTTAGACTACGCTGAGACAAAGGTCTTTGTTACCAATATGACCACTGTTCGTACTGTGATTGTTGTAGCTGCCGTTTGTAAATGACAGTTGTCTCAGCTTGATGTAAAAAATGCTTTTCTTTATAGAGACTTATCAGAGAAGGTTTTTATGACTTCTCCACCTTGATTGTCTTATAATCTTGGTCAAGTGTGCAAACTTCACAAGGCATTATATGGACTTAAATAGGCTCCTGGGGTATAGTTTACCAAATTCTCCTCGGTCATTTTTGACTTAAGTTTTTATACGAGCGATCACAACTCCACTTTTTTTCTATGGTCCACTTCCTTTGATTTTATTGTTCTTCTACTTTATGTTGATGATATGATTATTACAAGTGGTGATACTGTTGGCATTAGTCTATTGAAAACTCAGTTGCAGGATCACTTTGAAATAAAAGATTTTGGTCAACTTCGATATTTCTTGGGGATTGAGGTTGTTTCTTCTCCCAAATGTTATCTTCTTTCTCAATCCAAGTATACATCGGATGTTATTCACCAAGCTCGTTTATTAGATAATCGGACAGTTGAGACACCTTTAGAACTCAATGTTCTGTTGATGGTACTCCTCTGCTTGATTCTACCCTCTACTGCACTATTGTTGGGAGTCTAGTATATCTTACGGTCACTCACCCAGATATCTTTTATGCAGTTCATATTATGAGTCAATTTGTCGCTTCATCTACCACTATTCACTAGGCTGTTGTTCTCCACATTTTTTGGTATTTTTGTGGTATTATACATCAAAGTTTACTATTTTCTCACTCCTCCTCTATGGAACTCAGGGTTTACTCAAATGCTGATTGGACTAGTGAATCTATAGATTGCAAGTCCACCACTGATTTTTGCCTTTTTCTTGGAGATTTTCTTATTTCTTGGAAAAATAAGAAATTTTTGTTGTTTGTTCTTCTGCTGAAGCTGAGTACTATGCTATGACATTTACCACATCTGAGATAATCTAGTTACGATGGCTACTTGCTAATGTTAGTATTTTCTTATCTTTTATTCCTATGTAGTATGATAACACACGTGCTATACAAATTGCTTATAACTTTGTCTTCCATAAACGCACAAAGCACATTAATTGCCACTTTTCCTTCCACCATGCATATAATGGTTTTTTTTATAAAATTTCACACCATAGCACATTTTTGATTTCTTCTTGACAAACTCTTGATGATTTCTACCACATCATAAGTTTGAGAGGGGTAAGGGTAGTTTGGACATTTACTTTATTCATTGTTGCCCTACTATATAAGGGCCTACATTGTGTATTTTAGGTTAAGTTGTATTACATACTTGTTTAATAATAATAACGTTTTCTCTTTCTCCTTTTGTTCTCTTTTCTTTGACTAATGTCAAAGTTTTCATGGGCAACATTTAACAAATAATGATGTTTACTTTTAGCGACACCATTTTGTTGGGAGGTATATAGGCATGTGGTTTGATGGATAATATCACGGTCAGAACAAAAAATTTTCATAAATAATTGAGTATACTTAAGGGCATTGTCAGACCTAAAAATTTTAATACTTTTGTCAAACTGAGCCAGAATTTCATTGTAAAAAGTAGTAAAGACCTTAGGCAATTCAGATCGGTCTTTCATAATAAATAACCAAATTATACGAGAAAAATCATCAACAAAGATTATAAATTACTAAAAATCAGAAATACTTTTGACTCTTGCCGGACCCTAAATATCTGTATGAACAACATGAAAATGACTAGATTCACGATTGAAAGAACTAGGAGGGAAGACACTGTAGTGATGTATGCCTAGTTGATAAACCTTACATTCTAACACAGAAGAACTCAAACCAGGGATATCCTGACGCAATTTTCGCAAGAAGGGATTACTGTGTTGGAAATGCCATTGAAGAGAAGACATGACAATACTCAAGGCATGAACAGAACTTCCATGATATGAATAGTAAAGGCAATTGCTCTCATGCTCCAAACCAATCACCTTCTTCGTTGTGAGGTCCTAAAAAATACAAGAAGATGGAGGGAATTTTACTGAACACTATAAAGACTTAGTTAACTGACTCACCAATAACAAGTTAAAAGGAAAATAGGAACTAACAAATCAAAGGTTAATGACATAGACTGAGTAAGACAGGGATCACTAGTTCCATGTATTAGTCAAAAAAAAACCATCCGTTAACACTATACGTGAGTTAGACGAACGAAAATTAGAAAATAGGGCAGAAATGCTAGATATATGAGCACTAGCTCTTCAATCAATGATCCACGATGACAAGGAAGGTTGAGCAACCACATGTGCAGAGTTACCACCATTAGCAAGACCAATAGTAGGAACATATAAATGTATAAAAAGGGACAATAACTGTTGGATAAAGCTGATGAAGCTGAGAGGAATGATCACCATGAGAGGTAGTAGGTGATGTAGCTGAACTAGTAGTAGAAGTTTGATGTACTAGAGAACTCGAAGTATCATTAGAAGCCTGATTAGCATAGACTGGTCTCCCATATTTATCCCAAAAAAAATTCTTAGTGTGTCTTGTGCCACTACAATAAGTACACTTCCACTGGGAGCGATAACCTTGACCAGACCGACCACCACATTCACTACGATTTAAAGTTGCCATCGAGTAACCGACAATTGAGTATGCACTCTATTAAGGGCCAACAATCACACAAACCAATGTAGAAAGTACGAAGAAAATACCCAAATCTGAACCAGAGACTTTAGAACTTGAGTGCACAACTAGATATTATCAACTAAAAGAACAAGGTAGCGGTGACCCAAGGCCAACAAAGAGAGGTGACCCAAGGCCAACAAAGAGAGGAAATGAGTAGATACCATGGCCCAACAAAAAAAAGAAGCACAAGGGGTTACCAACAAATTAGTAACAATAGGCCCAACAAATTGAGAACAATCTCCTAGCAGGAGGTCTATACCATGAACCAACAACACACCTCCTCTGTCGATGCTGTGCAAATTGGGAATCAAGTAGAAGATGATGAGACCACTATGCAAGAACCTGTGAAGACCTAGTCAAGGAAAATATGGTCCAGCACCAGTAAACAAGCGGGAACAAAACACCCGACATAAAGAATAATCCAAAAATTCGTCTAAAACAACCAAATAGGGCTGAGCATCTCAGATCTATGAGCCTAACATCTAGTCACACCTATAGAGCATCAAATAGGTCTCAAACCAAGAAAAAACACAGAAAATCACTGGAGCAGACAAAACAGTATTGCCAATCGGAAATCCACCAAAGAAACACAACAAATCCACCCAAGCTGAGATTGGATAGCCACAAATCAATACAATAGGCCTAGTTGGACCTCTCTGATTGGGATGCAAGCAACATAAGACATTAGAAGGCTGTGAGAAATCAAATCGAAGAAATCGAACCAAAATCTCTAAAAAAATTCAATAAATGAAAAGTCTACTCAGATGGCTTAAAATTTTTTTGCAAAAATACCATAAATATGAGGGAATCAAGTCGAACTTGAAGGTAGATTTTCATCGCCGAAAGGTCATCGAAAAATGTTGACATTAGCATTTCGGCATTGATGTTAGAAAAAAACATGTGCCTGAAATTTTTTGTTTTTTGTTTTTACGGGCTTTTGCCCCAAAAATAAAAAATCTTGATCTTATACCGAGTTGAAACTAGGAAATCATTATTAAGGTTTAAGGAAGAGAGGTAGGGATAGAAGACAAAGCAGAAAAGAAAGAAATTTGTGTAGGCTATGTTGCCCTACACCCTCTTATTTATATTGAACACTATCTTAGGTAATCACACTATTACCCTACATAGATATAAAACATAAAAAATAAGATCTCTAACACATAGATTGTTGAGATTCTAGAGGTACTCTAGTTGATTGATGGTACTTCAATCATTTTTCATTCTCTCTTTTGAAGGCACTTTAGAAGTTATATTTTCAAAGGCTTACCACATTCCAAGGTCGCAAAATTGGTTTTCCATTAAGAGGACCTAGTTCCTCCAACCTTATAATCATAGTTATCAAAATCGTACCGGACTGAACATTAAATCGGTAGAGGGACCGGGTCAATGGTTTAGTGGTTCAACTGTTGAGTCAATTGGCCGGACCGGTCGTATAGTAAAAATATAAAAAAAATTATAAAACATAATAATTTAGCTAAAAATCCACAATCACAATAAAAATCACAAAGATATTACAAATAAAATTCACAATCACAATCACTTTTATTAAAGCATAATTTGCACATAGTAGTACCCTAAATTCCTAATTAAACTTACAGATTTCATTCAATTATGTGTCTGTGTGTGTGGGGGGCATATGTATTGACTATGTGTGCGTGTGTAGACTGGACTGAACTCTATGTGTATTGATTGTGTGCGTATGTGTATTGACTGGGTACGTGTGTGGAGTATGCATATTGACTTTGTGTGTGCTTGTAGATAGATAGATACAGAGACACAAAGAGGAGGAGAGAAGACCTAGCATTTGTGCTTTGTATGTGTAAATGTAGAGAGAAAGAGAGAGGGGAGAAGAAGACTTACACACGCAGATGTGATCAGTGGCTGAGGAGTTCGAGACATGTATTTGTGGTGTGGCCGCTGTTCAAGAGCTAGATTTGGGAGAACTGGAGGCGGAGAAGACATATAAATTTTTTTATTGTATTAAGATTTGAACAAACCAACTTTAGAAATCCATCCGGTACATTGGTTTTGGCCAAAATCGGTTGATTTGGCAGTTCTTCAATGGTTTGATTGCACAATTAGTATTTTTAGGGAAATGGACCGATTTAGGGCCTTGTTCACAGTTAACCAGTTCGTCCAGTCCGGTTGTGATAACATTGGTTGTAACCACATACGGTCTTTCCCAATTGGTGTTGAGCTTCTCTTCTACGGGATCTTTCGTGGTTCCCATAACCTTTCCTAGGACTAGGTCCCCTACTAGGAATTCCCTTGGTTTGAACTTCCTGTCTGGGCCATCTGCTACTAATATGATACCATTCTTGTGGTTGCTAACACCCTTCTCTCTTCTGCTATGTTTGGGCTTTCGGAGATCAGCTCTTTCATTTTTCCCGTATCTGCGAGTTCCGTCCTAAGAGTTGGGAGTCCATTTTCAAGGGGAATGACCGCTTCCATT
>CAUOFW020001525.1:444584-466885 GCA_963454935.2 Ilex paraguariensis
TTAGTATTTTCTTATCTTTTATTCCTATGTAGTATGATAACACACGTGCTATACAAATTGCTTATAACTTTGTCTTCCATAAACGCACAAAGCACATTAATTGCCACTTTTCCTTCCACCATGCATATAGTGGTTTTTTTTATAAAATCTCACACCATAGCACATTTTTGATTTCTTCTTGACAAACTCTTGATGATTTCTACCACATCATAAGTTTGAGAGGGGTAAGGGTAGTTTGGACATTTACTTTATTCATTGTTGCCCTACTATATAAGGGCCTACATTGTGTATTTTAGGTTAAGTTGTAGTACATACTTGTTTAATAATAATAACGTTTTCTCTTTCTCCTTTTGTTCTCTTTTCTTTGACTAATGTCAAAGTTTTCATGGGCAACATTTAACAAATAATGATGTTTACTTTTAGCGACACCATTTTGTTGGGAGGTATATAGGCATGTGGTTTGATGGATAATATCACGGTCAGAACAAAAAATTTTCATAAATAATTGAGTATACTTAAGGGCATTGTCAGACCTAAAAATTTTAATACTTTTGTCAAACTGAGCCAGAATTTCATTGTAAAAAGTAGTAAAGACCTTAGGCAATTCAGATCGGTCTTTCATAATAAATAACCAAATTATACGAGAAAAATCATCAACAAAGATTATAAATTACTAAAAATCAGAAATACTTTTTACTCTTGCCGGACCCTAAATATCTGTATGAACAACATGAAAATGACTAGATTCACGATTGAAAGAACTAGGAGGGAAGACACTGTAGTGATGTATGCCTAGTTGATAAACCTTACATTCTAACACAGAAGAACTCAAACCAGGGATATCCTGACGCAATTTTCGCAAGAAGGGATTACTGTGTTGGAAATGCCATTGAAGAGAAGACATGACAATACTCAAGGCATGAACAGAACTTCCATGATATGAATAGTAAAGGCAATTGCTCTCATGCTCCAAACCAATCACCTTCTTCGTTGTGAGGTCCTAAAAAATACAAGAAGATGGAGGGAATTTTACTGAACACTATAAAGACTTAGTTAACTGACTCACCAATAACAAGTTAAAAGGAAAATAGGAACTAACAAATCAAAGGTTAATGACATAGACTGAGTAAGACAGGGATCACTAGTTCCATGTATTAGTCAAAAAAAAACCATCCGTTAACACTATACGTGAGTTAGACGAACGAAAATTAGAAAATAGGGCAGAAATGCTAGATATATGAGCACTAGCTCTTCAATCAATGATCCACGATGACAAGGAAGGTTGAGCAACCACATGTGCAGAGTTACCACCATTAGCAAGACCAATAGTAGGAACATATAAATGTATAAAAAGGGACAATAACTGTTGGATAAAGCTGATGAAGCTGAGAGGAATGATCACCATGAGAGGTAGTAGGTGATGTAGCTGAACTAGTAGTAGAAGTTTGATGTACTAGAGAACTCGAAGTATCATTAGAAGCCTGATTAGCATAGACTGGTCTCCCATATTTATCCCAAAAAAAATTCTTAGTGTGTCTTGTGCCACTACAATAAGTTCACTTCCACTGGGAGCGATAACCTTGACCAGACCGACCACCACATTCACTACGATTTAAAGTTGCCATCGAGTAACCGACAATTGAGTATGCACTCTATTAAGGGCCAACAATCACACAAACCAATGTAGAAAGTACGAAGAAAATACCCAAATCTGAACCAGAGACTTTAGAACTTGAGTGCACAACTAGATATTATCAACTAAAAGAACAAGGTAGCGGTGACCCAAGGCCAACAAAGAGAGGTGACCCAAGGCCAACAAAGAGAGGAAATGAGTAGATACCATGGCCCAACAAAAAAAAAAGCACAAGGGGTTACCAACAAATTAGTAACAATAGGCCCAACAAATTGAGAACAATCTCCTAGCAGGAGGTCTATACCATGAACCAACAACACACCTCCTCTGTCGATGCTGTGCAAATTGGGAATCAAGTAGAAGATGATGAGACCACTATGCAAGAACCTGTGAAGACCTAGTCAAGGAAAATATGGTCCAGCACTAGTAAACAAGTGGGAACAAAACACCCGACATAAAGAATAATCCAAAAATTCGTCTAAAACAACCAAATAGGGCTGAGCATCTCAGATCTATGAGCCTAACATCTAGTCACACCTATAGAGCATCAAATAGGTCTCAAACCAAGAAAAAACACAGAAAATCACTGGAGCAGACAAAACAGTATTGCCAATCGGAAATCCACCAAAGAAACACAACAAATCCACCCAAGCTGAGATTGGATAGCCACAAATCAATACAATAGGCCTAGTTGGACCTCTCTGATTGGGATGCAAGCAACATAAGACATTAGAAGGCTGTGAGAAATCAAATCGAAGAAATCGAACCAAAATCTCTAAAAAAATTCAATAAATGAAAAGTCTACTCAGATGGCTTAAAATTTTTTTGCAAAAATACCATAAATATGAGGGAATCAAGTCGAACTTGAAGGTAGATTTTCATCGCCGAAAGGTCATCGAAAAATGTTGACATTAGCATTTCGGCATTGATGTTAGAAAAAAACATGTGCCTGAAATTTTTTGTTTTTTGTTTTTACGGGCTTTTGCCCCAAAAATAAAAAATCTTGATCTTATACCGAGTTGAAACTAGGAAATCATTATTAAGGTTTAAGGAAGAGAGGTAGGGATAGAAGACAAAGCAGAAAAGAAAGAAATTTGTGTAGGCTATGTTGCCCTACACCCTCTTATTTATATTGAACACTATCTTAGGTAATCACACTATTACCCTACATAGANAGTCACTCACCCAGATATCTTTTATGCAGTTCATATTATGAGTCAATTTGTCGCTTCATCTACCACTATTCACTAGACTGTTGTTCTCCACATTTTTTGGTATTTTTGTGGTATTATACATCAAAGTTTACTATTTTCTCACTCCTNGGTCACTCACCCAGATATCTTTTATGCAGTTCATATTATGAGTCAATTTGTCGCTTCATCTACCACTATTCACTAGGCTGTTGTTCTCCACATTTTTTGGTATTTTTGTGGTATTATACATCAAAGTTTACTATTTTCTCACTCCTCCTCTATGGAACTCAGGGTTTACTCAAATGCTGATTGGACTAGTGAATCTATAGATTGCAAGTCCACCACTGATTTTTGCCTTTTTCTTGGAGATTTTCTTATTTCTTGGAAAAATAAGAAATTTTTGTTGTTTGTTCTTCTGCTGAAGCTGAGTACTATGCTATGACATTTACCACATCTGAGATAATCTAGTTACAATGGCTACTTGCTAATCTTAGTATTTTCTTATCTTTTATTCCTATGTAGTATGATAACACACGTGCTATACAAATTGCTTATAACTTTGTCTTCCATAAACGCACAAAGCACATTAATTGCCACTTTTCCTTCCACCATGCATATAATGGTTTTTTTTATAAAATCTCACACCATAGCACATTTTTGATTTCTTCTTGACAAACTCTTGATNATGGTTTTTTTTATAAAATTTCACACCATAGCACATTTTTGATTTCTTCTTGACAAACTCTTGATGATTTCTACCACATCATAAGTTTGAGAGGGGTAAGGGTAGTTTGGNGTGGTTTTTTTTATAAAATCTCACACCATAGCACATTTTTGATTTCTTCTTGGCAAACTCTTGATGATTTCTACCACATCATAAGTTTGAGAGGGGTAAGGGTAGTTTGGACATTTACTTTATTCATTGTTGCCCTACTATATAAGGGCCTACATTGTGTATTTTAGGTTAAGTTGTAGTACATACTTGTTTAATAATAATAACGTTTTCTCTTTCTCCTTTTGTTCTCTTTTCTTTGACTAATGTCAAAGTTTTCATGGGCAACATTTAACAAATAATGATGTTTACTTTTAGCGACACCATTTTGTTGGGAGGTATATAGGCATGTGGTTTGATGGATAATATCACGGTCAGAACAAAAAATTTTCATAAATAATTGAGTATACTTAAGGGCATTGTCAGACCTAAAAATTTTAATACTTTTGTCAAACTGAGCCAGAATTTCATTGTAAAAAGTAGTAAAGACCTTAGGCAATTCAGATCGGTCTTTCATAATAAATAACCAAATTATACGAGAAAAATCATCAACAAAGATTATAAATTACTAAAAATCAGAAATACTTTTGACTCTTGCCGGACCCTAAATATCTGTATGAACAACATGAAAATGACTAGATTCACGATTGAAAGAACTAGGAGGGAAGACACTGTAGTGATGTATGCCTAGTTGATAAACCTTACATTCTAACACAGAAGAACTCAAACCAGGGATATCCTGACGCAATTTTCGCAAGAAGGGATTACTGTGTTGGAAATGCCATTGAAGAGAAGACATGACAATACTCAAGGCATGAACAGAACTTCCATGATATGAATAGTAAAGGCAATTGCTCTCATGCTCCAAACCAATCACCTTCTTCGTTGTGAGGTCCTAAAAAATACAAGAAGATGGAGGGAATTTTACTGAACACTATAAAGACTTAGTTAACTGACTCACCAATAACAAGTTAAAAGGAAAATAGGAACTAACAAATCAAAGGTTAATGACATAGACTGAGTAAGACAGGGATCACTAGTTCCATGTATTAGTCAAAAAAAAACCATCCGTTAACACTATACGTGAGTTAGACGAACGAAAATTAGAAAATAGGGCAGAAATGCTAGATATATGAGCACTAGCTCTTCAATCAATGATCCACGATGACAAGGAAGGTTGAGCAACCACATGTGCAGAGTTACCACCATTAGCAAGACCAATAGTAGGAACATATNAATATAAAACATAAAAAATAAGATCTCTAACACATAGATTGTTGAGATTCTAGAGGCACTCTAGTTGATTGATGGTACTTCAATCATTTTTCATTCTCTCTTTTGAAGGCACTTNGATATAAAACATAAAAAATAAGATCTCTAACACATAGATTGTTGAGATTCTAGAGGTACTCTAGTTGATTGATGGTACTTCAATCATTTTTCATTCTCTCTTTTGAAGGCACTTTAGAAGTTATATTTTCAAAGGCTTACCACATTCCAAGGTCGCAAAATTGGTTTTCCATTAAGAGGACCTAGTTCCTCCAACCTTATAATCATAGTTATCAAAATCGTACCGGACTGAACATTAAATCGGTAGAGGGACCGGGTCAATGGTTTAGTGGTTCAACTGTTGAGTCAATTGGCCGGACCGGTCGTATAGTAAAAATATAAAAAAAATTATAAAACATAATAATTTAGCTAAAAATCCACAATCACAATAAAAATCACAAAGATATTACAAATAAAATTCACAATCACAATCACTTTTATTAAAGCATAATTTGCACATAGTAGTATCCTAAATTCCTAATTAAACTTACAGATTTCATTCAATTATGTGTCTGTGTGTGTGGGGGGCATATGTATTGACTATGTGTGCGTGTGTAGACTGGACTGAACTCTATGTGTATTGATTGTGTGCGTATGTGTATTGACTGGGTACGTGTGTGGAGTATGCATATTGACTTTGTGTGTGCTTGTAGATAGATAGATACAGAGACACAAAGAGGAGGAGAGAAGACCTAGCATTTGTGCTTTGTATGTGTAAATGTAGAGAGAAAGAGAGAGGGGAGAAGAAGACTTACACACGCAGATGTGATCAGTGGCTGAGGAGTTCGAGACATGTATTTGTGGTGTGGCCGCTGTTCAAGAGCTAGATTTGGGAGAACTGGAGGCGGAGAAGACATATAAATTTTTTTATTGTATTAAGATTTGAACAAACCAACTTTAGAAATCCATCCGGTACATTGGTTTTGGCCAAAATCGGTTGATTTGGCAGTTCTTCAATGGTTTGATTGCACAAGTAGTATTTTTAGGGAAATGGACCGATTTAGGGCCTTGTTCACAGTTAACCAGTTCGTCCAGTCCGGTTGTGATAACATTGGTTGTAACCACATACGGTCTTTCCCAATTGGTGTTGAGCTTCTCTTCTACGGGATCTTTCGTGGTTCCCATAACCTTTCCTAGGACTAGGTCCCCTACTAGGAATTCCCTTGGTTTGAACTTCCTGTCTGGGCCATCTGCTACTAATATGATAGCATTCTTGTGGTTGCTAACACCCTTCTCTCTTCTGCTATGTTTGGGCTTTCGGAGATCAGCTCTTTCATTTTTCCCGTATCTGCGAGTTCCGTCCTAAGAGTTGGGAGTCCATTTTCAAGGGGAATGACCGCTTCCATTCCGTATGCTAATGCGTAAGTGGTTTCTCTGGTTGCTCGGCGTGGTATGGTTCGGTACACCAATAGCACGCTGGGTAGTTCCTCCACCCAGTTGCCTTTAGCTTTCTCTAGNACTTCCATTTCATATGCTAATGCGTAAGTGGTTTCTCTGGTTGCTCGGCGTGGTATGGTTCAGTACACCAATAGCACGCTGGGTAGTTCCTCCACCCAGTTGCCTTTAGCTTTCTCTAGCCTCTTCTTAATCCTATACAATATCATCTTATTGAAGATCTCTATCTGCGCATTACGTTGCGGGTAGGCCGGAGATGAATAGTAATTCTTGATCCCCAAGTGCTGGTAGAACGCTTTAAAAGGTCTGTTGTCGAACTGGGTTCCATTGTTAGAGATCAGCGCTCTCAGAATTCCGAACCTTGTTATAATATTCTTCCAAACAAATCTCTTTATATCCGTGTCCTGAATGTTTGCGAGGAGCTCAACGTCTACCCATTTTGTGAAATTATCCGTCCCTACAAGAAGTTACTTATTGTTTTCGGGAGCTTTGGGAATTCATCGCAAAATATCTTACACCCATTGACAAAGGGCCATGTGCTTGTCAACCAGCTTCTTTCTTGTCCTGAGGGAGCCTTCCTTCTTTAAGAAAGTCCACAATTGGATCCATCCAGCTATCACATCAAGGTTCAGAGATTTTGACCCCTTTCAGATAGTATGACCGATTTATTCAATCTTTTGTTCATCTCTCAGTGTAAAATAAATTGAATTTATTTTCTTGTTAGTCTGACTAGGATTGATCATTTTATCTTTCATGAATAAGTTTGTGAGATTAGAAATAATTTATATTTTGACATTTAAACAAGATATCGAAAACTCGTGTTATCACTTACAAAATTGGAATATAAATATAAGCAACTAACACTTAAAGAAAGCAAAAGATGAAGACTCAATATTTCTTCACTATTAGCAAATGGTAGAGAGCAATTGACAAAAAGTCAAAAAAACAATGAAGAGAGAGAGAGAGACTTGTTAGGACATCTTAGCTGTTAAAGTTCTAGGGTTTTTAGTTTTTTGTGCGGATATGATATTTCTAATGATGAGAAAGAATTCCTCCTACTTTATCTATTAATGTGGAGAGAGAGTCTCTCTCTGTTGAGGGGGAGATTTTTTTGAATAACTGACCAATCATTTACTAATGTGGCCTTCTTAATTCCACCTACTTTACTTATTAATGTGGACAGAGAGTCTCTCTCCATTGAGGGGGAGTTTTTTTTCAATAACCGACTAATCATTTACTAATGTGGCCTTCTTATTTTTTTGGGCCTTGAAAATCACAGATTACCTATTCCATAATTGCTTTGAGCATTCATTTCTTTCATATGGGACCGTTTTCATTTGAGGCCCCTAGGCTGCCATTTCAATGGCCTAGCACTAGGGTTGGATCTGTTGCTTATAGAATTTGAGAAAAGAGAAGATAGTTGATTTTATGAAGTTTCAGCATTTTGACTAATTAACTACAACTTCACATAGTTGAGCCTAATACTTCCATATGACTACATTTAACTGGACTTATCATATTGGTCACCAACCTTCAACCTTCCCAAGAAAAAGGATTATAGAAAATTTATTATATTCATATTAGATTTTCTAATTAATTTGGTTTAAACTAACTTTTATCCCAAGGTTCACAAGGGTTTAACAGAGAGCAAATTGGGAATGTTTTCTAATAAGTGATTCTTATATTACATCTTTAAAATTCAGTCTTTCCTTGTGTCATTGAAAGCAAATATAAAACTGATAATTCACTTCTTACTCAAATTGTGAAATTTGACTTTCATATCTTATGATTATGGCAATCCTTTATAAATTCTCTATCTAAGTAGTGAACATTGGACAATGGTTTGCTTGGTAGGTTTTCTACTTGGGACTAGACAAACTATTTTGGAAACGAAAGATGGAGGAAACACTTGGGTTGCACGTTCAATACCCTCCGCCGAAGAAGAGGATTTCAATTACAGGTTTAACTCCATCAGTTTCAAAGGAAAGGAGGGATGGATTGTTGGAAAGCCTGCAATTCTACTGTACACTTCAGATGCTGGAGAAACCTGGGAACGTATACCATTGAGTTCTCAACTTCCTGGTGATATGGTAAGCCTAAATTGCCAGCAGCTATTTTTTATTCTCAAATTATTGAGGATTACATCTATGTCCTTGGTACTTTAAGAATTTTTATGCAATAAAGTTTAAAGCTGCCCCGAATTTCATGAAAATAGCGTGATTTAAAGAAAAATCACTTAATCAAGAAATTTCCACAGTTTTTAAAATATTTCCTTAGAAAATAAATGTTCCCTTTAAATAAACTCATATATTGAAAATATGGTACAATTTAGGTTGAAAATTTTGGGCATAAATTGAATGGAAAGAGCAACCTNCTTAATCAAGAAATTTCCACAGTTTTTAAAATATTTCCTTAGAAAATAAATGTTCCCTTTAAATAAACTCATATATTGAACATATGGTACAATTTAGGTTGAAAATTTTGGGCATAAATTGAATGGAAAGAGCAACCTTGAGAGCATTCTAAGTCAAAAACTAGCTAAACATTAACATAGTCCATCCATTTCAAACTATTAATCAGAATTCTACTTTCCTAGTTTGATTTGGTTTTTGTTATTATGTAAGCTCTCATAAGCCTTAGGGTAAGCCTTAGGATTCAACAACTTTTGATGAATTAATAATATTGAGTATTGTCTTGTTTCTTTCCAATTCTTCTAATATTCTTAGGAATCAACAAATCAATTGAAACCTTTAGAATTGATATTCTGTAGAATGAACAGGCCTAAAGTAGGATTCTAAATCGGTATTTGCATGCAAATTAATTCAAGTAAACAATCAAGAGGATAAGTAGTTTGATTAGTAAGAATATTACACATTAGAATACATCTAGTCCACAACATAAAATCAAATCATAGTAATCCATAGAGGGCTTTAGAAAGAACTGATATTGGAAGTCAATATCTAACTTATTCTTTCAAGGATTAGTAGGAACCCTTGGAACCCCACAATGAACTAAACCCGTCTACCTCTACCTTGATTATCACAGAATAACTCAATCAGAGTTTGGACTAGAAACCCAATCTCCTCGAGAAAGTGTTGTAACCACATTAGCTCACTACACGTGTGAGCCATCGCTTGGTACTTAGCTTCTACACTAGATCAAGACAGTGGCCACCACTGTCTGCTTTTTATTCTTTCATGTAACCAAATTACCTCCCAAAAAGATGCAAATCCAATAATAGATCGTCTATATGAGGAATCATCGGTCCAATCAGTATTTGTCAACCTTTCCAACTTAAGGGGTCCAAGTGATTGATATTGTTAAGAGTATTAGAGTATTGTTATGTGTAAATACTAGGTTGAAATGAGTATATCACATAAAGGGTATATTCGTCCTTTGTATGATTACGAGATAACTATAAATATAAGATGATTGTGAGAGCTAGGTTAAAGTTTTGACCACTCTCAGTTTTCTCTGATATTGTGTTATGTTAACTCTCTAATATTGTGTTATGCAATTAACCTTTCTTTTATACTGAGAATTTGAACCCGTAAATTCTTCTCTTTCCTTTTCTTTCTTTATCTGTTGATTAGGTCGTCTGCCTGATTATTCGGTGCATCCCGCGACCATGGTGTAGAGTCGTAGGTAGTCTGTGAAGTCCATGGTTGTACGTGTGATTGGAGTTGGTGCCTGTGATAGTGTGATTTGCAGTGGGTGATTTTTTTATAAGAATCATCTCGTCGGTGTTGTGGTGGTCGCCAGAGGTGGTGTGAGGCAGTCCGCCGTCGAACTGGTTCTCGTCGAGTGGCTTGGTTTTGTTGTGGTGCCCTCTGAGTGNGTGGGTGATTTTTTTATAAGAATCATCTCGTCGGTGTTGTGGTGGTCGCCAGAGGTGGTGTGAGGCAGTTCGCCGTCGAACTGGTTCTCGTCGAGTGGCTTGGTTTTGTTGTGGTGCCCTCTGAGTGGTTTTGTTGGATCACTAGCATTATTGTGATCGCGTGTGGTGTGGCGTGACACAGTGTTCGTGGGGTTTGTCTGGTGGTGCATTCTTGTTCGCCCCTGTTGAGAGTCACCGCAGTCACTAGGGTTTCTGTGAACCGTCCATCGCGTGAAGAAGTTTTGGGTGGGTCAAGTTGGTTTTGGAGTTTGGGTGGGTTATTTTAATTGACCTAGTCCAATTTATTTTGACCCATCAACTTATCTCAAGGTTTGGTCCGGCCCAATCAGAAAACTGGCCCAACCTAGTTCAAGAAGCCCAATTACGTTTGGTCCACCCAATTCTAGGAGTTTAGGTCTAGCCTAGTTCCAGAACCCAGACCAGAACCAGTAGATTAGACATATATTCTTTAGCATTGTCAGACCGTAAAACACGAATATGGCAGTCAAATTGGGTCTTAATTTGCTTACAAGACAATTGAAATGTAGAAAATAATTGTAAGTGAGATTTCATTAAAAACAACCAGGTTAAATGAGAATGATCATCTACAAATGTAATAAAATAACGAAATTCATTAATTGAAGAATCTCTGGGAGGATCCCATACATTAGAATGAACTAATTCAAAAGAACTAGGCACTCGATGGTACTTACTAAGTTGACATGTTCCATAAGACAAGGGCGTCAAACTACCAAGACTAGAAACTTGAGATTTCAAAATTAGAGGAGATGGATGTTCGAGAGGACAGTGCCACTTGTGGGGAGATAATGAGGTTTGTAAGGCTCTGAGTGGTGGTTCAAAGTCAAAGTAATAAAAACCAATAGATTTATGAATCATACCAATCTTTCTTTTCATCTTGAGATCTTGAAAGACATTAAATGAGAGATAAAAGGTTACTAAATAGTTAAGGGAACGAGTAATCTTACTAATAGACAACAAACTAAAGGGATACTGAGGAACATACAAAACTGAAGACACTGATTGAGAAGGACTAAGCTGCATACTACCTAAACCTAAAACTTGTGATGATGATC
Organism: Ilex paraguariensis; assembly: GCA_963454935.2. Lineage (NCBI taxonomy): Eukaryota > Viridiplantae > Streptophyta > Magnoliopsida > Aquifoliales > Aquifoliaceae > Ilex > Ilex paraguariensis. Next base: position 455,878 of record CAUOFW020001525.1, read on the forward strand.
CATTGGCAAGAGTAACACTGAGAGATTGAGCTGCAGAGTGAAAGTGAGATAAGTGACCACAAGAACCAATCATATAGTCTAAGGTGCCTAAATCAATGATCCACGGGTNTGATCCATTGGCAAGAGTAACACTGAGAGATTGAGCTGCAGAGTGAAAGTGAGATTAGTGACCACAAGAACCAATCATATAGTCTAAGGTGCCTAAATCAATGATCCACGGGTTGGACGTGGAAGACAGTAAGTAAGTAGATGTCATACCTGATTGAGCAAATGTAGCAGTAGAGGATGTTAGAGCCTGTTTCTGGGACATAAACTGAGCATATTCATCACGTGTGATAGTACGAAGGTCACTGGTAGGAGGCTGAGTAGGGCCAGTGGATGAAACATCTTCCTGATGAGCTAAAGTAGGTTGTTTACCATATAAATCCCAACAATACTCTACTATGTGGTTATTATGATCACAATTAGTACGCATGCAAGTGTCACCACCTCCTCTACCACCACGTCCTTCACGAGAGTCACTAGACCCATTTTGGGAAACAACTAAAGCTAACTGATCACTGATAGGATCAGTTCTTGCCCGAGAGTGATAATCAGACAAAGTAGCATGCTGAAGGCAAGAGAACACATCGAGAAGAGATGAAAGCTTGGAATTGCTCAAAACTTGTGCACAGATAGGCTCATACTCTGATCATCACCCAGTCAAAAAATGGACAACATCAACAACTTGAAATTGTTCACGCTGTTGTTGTTATATCTCTAAATCCTCACTCAATGATTGATAAAGTAGAAGTTCTTCCAATAGCCCCTTTAAAGTGCTATAATGCTCAACCATAAACTTACTTCCTCAGTATCAAACAAACGCTTAAAAAGTTCATAGATCCAGGACATATTATATTCCTGAGAGTACATCTAATTGAGAGAGTCCACATCTTTTTAAATGTATCAAGAAGTTGAACATTAGAAGCTACGCAAGGTTCCATACTAGGCCACAACCAAATCATTACTAAAGAATTCTCACTTCATCAATCTTGAGGATTCTTTAAAGTCTTGAGAGGAGGAATCTCAGTCAGATACTTAACTTTCCTTTTGGCACGCAAGATAAACCTTAATGGCATGGGCTCAAAACTAATAATTATGTCCATTCAATCTAACATGAGTGATGTATCAAACTTGATCATCCATGGAATGAACCTTATTGTTCCGTGAGGGAGAGCCCGATATGGATCTTCCCTCACAATTATACACGTGAAGACCAAGAAACTTTACCTAGGGGGATGAATAAGTTTTTCAATTTTAGACCAAATCTATTACTAATTAAAACCTAACTCACCACAATTTTCTCTTCCCACAAAGATTTAACAAAGAATATGAGAACCCTTTTTAAACACCATAACCTAATTTACCCTTGACAATTGATTAAATTCATCTTTAATTAATTCGCTAAAGTTAATCTCATGGCGATCCCAAATCCCTAAACCCAATGCACAACTATGTATGGATGAATAGCCAAACAATGAAATTCACAAATACATAGTGCGCATGTGTGCTAACAAATGCAAGTGTATATGATAAACAATAAAGAACATAAGCAATTTGTTGNTTAAACCCAATGCACAACTATGTATGGATGAATAGCCAAACAATGAAATTCACAAATACATAGTGCGCATATGTGCTAACAAATGCAAGTGTATATGATAAACAATAAAGAACATAAGCAATTTGTTGACATAGAAAACCCTCCTCGAAAAAAATAGTGGTGAACCTTCTCGGTTCACCAAAGCCTAATTCACTATTCTTCATATCAACATACAAGTACTTGAGACTTATACTTCAATCCATACCATGGTTAGATGCTCATTTTTTTGTTATGTTTTTTCTAGAAAAGTCCCACCCCCGATGTTTGATGTAGCTTCACTTGGATTTCCCTATCACACGGTTTGTCTAGACCTCGAGCGATTATGGGCACGCCAACGATCCTCGGTATGCACACGTCAATGTGTTTGTCAACCAATAAGTTCTTCTTGAAGTTGTGAAGTTGTATAGAATCACTAGTGGTAACCTTTGGATATGAGGAATCTAGGTTGTAGTAGAACCTCTCATGGTAGATGGATTAATTTCTCTCTTTGAAATCTCTGTAGAGGCTCAAGAGGCTTAACCTTGATGTGGGAAAGACACTCCCTATTTATAGGTTCGGAATAAGGGTAGTCTTAGTAAATAAGAACACTCAGATTCGCAAATAATCGCTCGATCCGTAAGAGGGCGATCATAGGGCAGTTGTCACTAAAGTGAAAATAATGTTTCAAACACGACTAAGGGGGGGCATCGCTCATGTGACCATGGGCATTGTGCGAGTGACCATGAGACAAGCAAGCTCATAGATCGAGCCCAATACTGCCTTCTATGGCTTTTTTTCGTTTTCTTCTCTAAGTCATAAAAGGACCGCTCTAGTGAAGGGTAGAGGGTATAGATCGGTCATTACAGGTTTTTAAGTATAAAATTATGCAAAAACTTGTCCTCTTGAGCACTAAAAGGTGTTGTTCAAAGAGGGGTTCGATTGTAACTCAAACTGTATTTTGAAAACTCATAAATGATTTAGAAAAAATTTTCTTTTAAAATCACCTAAGAGTCATAATCGGATCGCTTCCAATTCTATTTTTATCCTAATCATCCTAAGTTAAAATAACTAAGAGTTCATTTTAGCTGTCTAGGTCATTATTTTTGTCCTAAGTAAGAAAGTACATACAGAGGTTAAATGATATAGCTTTGACATTTGATATCCTCCCTTCAATGAAGCTTTCGGGTCTTGAACTTGATAGCATAATGACCATGTAATAGGTTGAGATTTTACAATGAGCTTCACGAAATTAGTCGATTACAAATATGATCTAACAAACCTTTCTAACCTGATTATCAACAGAAGTATCCTTGACATCCTCTGAAGTCGCCATGGTAAAACCAAAACCCGACAATAATAGAGAATAAGAGAACCAATAATCCTCAAACAATCACAATTAGACAAAATAATCACAACAAAGTTAAGGAATCTGCTCTAACAACCCAAACTCACGTCAATGTTTAAGCCACAACCACAGAACACCAAATCACACAACAAGAACTCAAAAACCCAACACGGAGACCAAGAAACACCAAAAATAGTGTTGGACGAATAGATTTAGAGCAAATCAAACAAATTTGGAGCAGATTGAACACTTCACTGGCCAATTCTAGAGCAGATTGAACATAAACAATGCTGTTGGCACTTGTTTTGCTAAAAAAACTAGTGTTTTAAAACTCGATCTAGCCCAACGGATTGACTCGGTGAACCGGTGCTTAAGCCGGCCTGGTTCATTCAACATATCGTTTATGCACAAAGCCTGTCCAAAACCCAGTGAACCNCTGTTGGCACTTGTTTTGCTAAAAAAACTAGTGTTTTAAAACTCGATCTAGCCCAACGGATTGACTCGGTGAACCGGTGCTTAAGCCAGCCTGGTTCATTCAACATATCGTTTATGCACAAAGCCTGTCCAAAACCCAGTGAACCAGCTAAAAATCAGAGAACCGTTCCGCCTGGACGAGTTTACTCAAACTGGCCAAATCAATTACTTTTTGTATAAAAGTTGAGCTTTTGGCCTTTTTCGGCATTTTCCCCTAAATATGTCGTTTCATCAAGTCGAACGAAGGACGATCAAGAGTCGATCGACAATCTTCAACTCTGCTTCTGCCTCTTCGCGATGGTCGACAATCTTCTCTGCTAGTCAACCTAATATAAGTGGACTTTCTCTTTCTCTCTCTCTCTCACACATTCACACAGATTCTCAGTTCTCTCTCCCGTTGAGTTTTAGTCGCAATTCTCTCTCTGTGGTTGGTGTCGTTGTGAGCAAGCAAGGAACGAAGGTTGCTGTGCTTTAAAGCTCCATCGATGACATTGAGGACTACCATTGACAGTAGCAGCTAGCAGGTACACTACATGTAAATGCCCTAATCTGCTAAATTTGATTTTTTATTTTTGATTTTATACATTGAAGCTTTGAGAATATTGTTTTTTATAATTTTTATACAATTATAGGGCTCTATTTCAAGGATTATGCAATTAATTGAGCATATTTTTTGATCAATTATTTTTCTTATGGATTATTCAATTAACTGCGAAGTGAGATGTTGATGCGGTGAAGTGAGATGTTGGGTTTATTGCGCTGAAGTACGATGTTTGAGGATTTTTCTCTACTTTACATGTTTGATGTTATTTTATAATTATTGTGATTTTTTAGTTATTTATTATTATTTATAATTATTTATTATTTTTTATTATATAACCAGTTTGACTAGAGACCCAACGGTTGAAAACAGTGACCCATTGATCCGGTTCCTCCGTTGGGTTGATGTCTGGTCGAGTTTTAAAACTATGCAAAAGACCCTCTAAACAAGTCAAGTAAGGCTGGGCAACTCAGTGGTCCAAATCAGCACCCACAAATGCAGATCCAAGCAACAATCCATTCAAAAAGGTCCCAAAGCAGCATATGTAGAAAATATCTTATTTTTTCGAATATTATTCAAAAATAAAAAACCTCTGCTTAGATAGCTTCAAAATATAAACAAAAATACCATAATACTCCCCATGAAAAAACGATGCTGGATGTTGGTTCCAATGTTCGAAGGTTGCTGATGTCTGCAAGACGTCAGCCACTACGATGATCCTAATATTGTTGTTATATGTTTTCCAATGTTATATACTGTTGAATCGATGCTCTGATACTAAATTGAGAGGATAAAAGTAATATTAGGGTTGGGAAGAAAGGTGAGAATAAGAGAGAGTACATTATCGTATTTATACTCGAGTAATATTTAGAATAATTATAATATTACCCTACACTAATTAACTTATGTCTAATTTAGAAATAAGAACTTTGACATATATATCGCTTAAGCTTCCATGATCTGAATGAACTAGATTTGAGATTTGCAAAAATTTGTTGCTTCAGGAAGTATACTCACATGATATGCCATTAAAAGAATTGATAAAACAAACTATGCACACATAAGAACTCATGCTTAATATGGTTTGGAAAAGGAGCCACATTTTTACTAGGAATAATAGTATAATCATCTGAACTGATTATTTATCTGAAAAGTCTAAATATATTCTTATGGAGCATTGTATCCTGAATTGTATATATGTGTACTAAACTCCCCATCTCCTTACTGTTAATCTATTTTCAAACCTTACCATTTTTTCTTGTTCAATTTAGTTTTTCAATAAACATTTTTCGTTATTTTCTTATGAACTTCACAGGTATACATAAAGGCAACTGGAGAAAAAAGTGCGGAGATGGTAACTGATGAAGGTGCAATATATGTTACATCAAATAGGGGCTACAACTGGAGGGCTTCCGTGCAGGAAACTGTTTCAGCTACTCTTAATAGGTGAGTGTCTATCAAAATGCTAATTCTCATAAGGAGCATATACTTCAATTCGAAGCTTCTAAGTGCGTTTTTTCAGCTAAGAAGAAACCAGACATAAGGAACTATAGTTATCATCAGTAACATTATTACCCTCATCCTCTAGGACCTATTCGGTTTTTGAACCTATTGACTTTTGGTTGGCTGTGCAAATCCTGTTTACATCTTTCTTCATCTTTTGTTTGTATATATTTCAAAAATTTTCTTGCATCCTCACTAGTTTTTTCAGCTGTATATTGGTATTCTGATGTCCTAAACCTATGATATACACTGAAGCACTCTATCTTTCATTGGTACAGTGACCCTTCTTTGTTGGAGTTGTTCAAAATGTTCCTTTTATTTTGAGGACTGAAGCTACTTCCTTTTTTGACTCGTCGGATTGAAGCTATTTCATGGTTCAATAGGATTTACTTATTTCTTAGTTGCTAATTCTAATTTTGGCTTGCAAATTTGATGAAAAATTGAACTACGCCTTCAATTTATTTATCCCGCAAAAATATTATCAATGACTGATAGCACCAATCCAGCACTGTTGTAATAGTTTGTTCAAAATGGATTCTCTCACCTCCTAAGAACAGGAAACTATCCTTGGATCTGTCCTTATTACAAGCTATAGCTTTCTGCCTAACATGTGTGGCAGGAATGATTAATATTTTGTGCATAAAAGGGTCAATAAATGCTACTATTATGTGGTTGTCATTTTCCTTTCACGACTTTGGCCTATCCTTTATTTCGATTAGCTAGTTTTCAATTTAGCCATTGTAACATAAATATCGTGTAAATAAGAGAGTTGTAATAATTGGAGTAATCTCCTCGTCTCTATTGCTATTGCAGAACAGTTTCCAGTGGCATTAGTGGTGCAAGCTACTATACAGGCACTTTCAGTACTGTGAATCGCTCCCCTGAAGGAAACTATGTTGCTGTCTCAAGTCGTGGTAATTTCTACTTGACTTGGGAGCCGGGGCAGGTTTGATTTTTTTTTTCCTTCCAATATTGGGATTTTTCCCTGACTTCCTTTCATAAAGAGCTGACTGCTTGACACAAATCATGAGGGGCATCCCTGCCTTTTGAACACCTCATTTCGAGGCACAGTAAAATTCCTTTTTCTTCCTGTTTCATGGTTATGAACAGCAGAATAATTTTTTCTGCCTCCAGAGGTTGATACTTATAGTTGAAGTGGTGCGCAGAGTATTAAAGTTGCGTGATCGCTGATGAACAAAACTACATAACCAGTTGCATAGCTTACTTTTCGACCTGCAAAAGCCCTCTAGTCATTGCCAGATTTAAGTTGTTATCCGGGTGTTTTTTTTTGTTTGGTTGTTTTTTTTTGGGGGGGTGAGTTTCAAATAAGCATTAACTAAAGCTGGGCTTACATCAGCTTCGCCACTATCAAAACAAGTGCTTGATGAAGATGTATATACCGAGTTTAAAAAGAATTAGAGATTGATAGGAGTGACATCTTGGATGCCTCCCACCACAGTGTGTGTGTCTTTCTTGTTGATGAGACATAAATAATGACCTGACCTGAAAAAAGCAAACATAACCGATGTGATTGCCAAGGATTGAAAGATTTCTCCCATAGGTTAGCTGATAACTCAAGCAGCTTAAGTTTGTGATTACAGTGACACCTCAAAAGTTATCCCCCCCCCCAAAAAAAAAAAAAAAACACTTCTTTTTCTTTTTTGTTTGGAAAGCCTAACAATTGTTCTGATCTGAAAAAGAAAACAAAGTTGATTTGATAGCAAAAGCTCCATAATATTCTCCCATAGAGGTCAGCAAATCACCCAGACAGCTCAAATTTGTCTTGATTATTGCTTTTTGTAGGAAGAAAAGGGGTTGAATAAGTTCTGATAGATAGCTACTTCTTTCTTAGAAAACACCGGTTCTAGTACTTTTCTTTCTTTGTTTCCTAGAAAGTCGTCCCAGGGTACCTTTTTCTGGTTGATGGTGATAGTATTTGCTTTGTGTCTGCAATTATTTTCGCTGCTACTGACTCCAATAAGAAGGCATCTTGTCCTGTACTGTTACATTATCATCTTTAAGGGAGACAAGTGACAGAATGTGTAGCCAGTTTCTGTCACCTTCGTATAACCATTAGTGCATTAACTTTGACGGCATCATTATGTTTGAAGTTTTTACCATGCTTTTACTTTTCATCAAATTAAGGTCAAACTTCTATGCTTGCTTTTCTCTGTATGAACTCTTGTGCTTCTTATACAAGATCATTCTGCAAATCTAGGGAGCTGCAATTTTCAGTTTTCATTCTTTTAAGTTTTCGCTGACTTTATTGGCAAGCCGGGAGTGAGATCTGCATCTCTATGAAAACTTAGCAATATAAACTTTGTTTTATTCTTAATTGGCTTAATTTTTCCACCTATTTCTTGTTGTTGACTCCAACTAGTAAGTATCGACCTGTCTTTAAAGTTGAGCAGGCCGTTTAGTTTTCTGATATGTAGCTTTTGTTGAGTTCTTAAAAAATTTGACCAAATTTTATCATGCTCATAGAACTTTTATCAAATAATAAATACCAGTGATTCCTGTCACACCCCAACTCCAAGGGCATGACCGGCCGTGAACCATAGATCCATAACCTATNCCAGTGATTCCTGTCACACCACAACTCCAAGGGCATGACCGGCCGTGAACCATAGATCCATAACCTATGGAATACGTAAGCCTAATAATAAACTAATAATATAGGAGCAGAAAACAACATTAACACTAAATTGATCTCATGTCGATATCTTAAAGTCAACATACCTAAACCTGTTTGCCCCAATTATCCAAACAAGTAAAGAGGGCTATACGATATATGCTACGGAGGTCACAACACTATTAGTCCCCAATCAATTCCCTGAGTCCGCTATTGACACTTCAATCGTTTGCCTAAAAAAATATTATTTTAAAAACATGAGCTAAAAAGCCCAATGAATGGAAAGACATGCCTATTCAAAGTGGCTAAAAAACATATTTGGCATACGACGTGTAAATCAAATATTTGAAAAAATAACTTTATCAAGATAACCAATTTCTCAAGAATAACACAATCGGGTTTCAACAAGAAATCATACCACAACGGTAAATCATATCATAATGTTGGAGACTGTACGATATCCAATAATCAATGGGAACCAAATACCAAAGACAATAATTGATAACAAGAAAATACGTATGGTATACGATAGATAATCATAAACAAAGCTAGTAAAAATATTGTAACAATAACAAATTATATTATCATCTCATATTGGTAAAGAATTGTATGATATCTGGGAACCATACCAAATGCCAGAAGATCTCAAGGTTGGATCTAACACTGTACTTAGGGTCACCACGTGTCCCCCTTTGTCCAGGTCTATTTTCCAGGGATGGCAATTTTTGACACGACACGATAACCCAATACGAAACACGATACGAATAAATGGGTTTGAGTTGACTAATTTTTTGACACGACCTGCGTATGACACGACTCGCCAACACGAAGTGTTAATGAGTTGTGTTCGGGTTCAACCTGTTTAACACGAATTGACCCGTCAACACAAAGTTTTTAATTCGAAGGAGATTGACTTGGCATTTTCGTTGCATTTATGANGTGGCAATTTTTGACACGACACGATAACCCGATACGAAACACGATACGAATAAATGGGTTTGAGTTGACTAATTTTTTGACACGACCTGCGTATGACACGACTCGCCAACACGAAGTGTTAATGAGTTGTGTTCGGGTTCAACCTGTTTAACACGAATTGACCCGTCAACACAAAGTTTTTAATTCGAAGGAGATTGACTTGGCATTTTCGTTGCATGTATGAGTTTTCGTATTTTGATGACTTGTTTTTTCTATTACTTCTGATGTTTAATTTGGTTGTATAATGTACAATTAACATATTTAATTAGTATTATATAAATAAAATATTAATTATTTATAACTGTTTATCAAGTATTGACATAATTATTGTATAAAAAAGATACTATTACTCATTATTATTGTTATTGTTATTATTAAGTTAATTTTTAATTTGTAGAAATAGTATGATGAGAGATTCAATTAAGTGAAAATAAAATTTTAGCGTTAAATTTTTTATTCAAAGTTTATGTAAGTCAACACGAATATGAACATGAACACAACACGAAAATAAACAGGTTAACTCGACACGACACGAATAGTTAAATGAGTTGGGTATGGGTTGACTAATGTTCGACACGACACGAACCCGACACAATACGACTCGATTGCCACTCCAACTATTTTCACCCCGAAACGATTAAATTTCATATCGGTTTAAGCTCAAAATATTTTATATGAACTTTATTTAAAATATTTTTCAACTTCAAAATTTTTATTAAAATTTAGTTTTTGGAGGTTACCGGACGCCTGTCGTTTCGAAAAACATGAAAAACTCGACTATCTCGGAATTCGACGAAAATTGACAGGACAGCTAGATTTCGCGATGCGAATCCAACGGTGAGGTCCGTTGTCCCATCCGAGCTCTATAAAAATATGTATTTTAAATGCACATTAGGATGACAAATTATCATTTTGCCATTTTTCAGAAAAAAATTCAAATTTTTCCCGGGTTTCACATTCTTCCTCCCTTAAAAGAATTTCGTCCCTGAAATTCACATCCACATGCACATACAATCACATGCATATGCAACAGTTAAATAATGCTAAATGACTATAACAATGTATCTTCATCCTCGAACAAGAAAGAGTAATTGGTACGGATAGTGTCCTCGTGCTCCCATGTCGCCTCCTCTACTCCTCGGTGCTGCCACAACACCTTCACTAGCCGTACGGTCTTGCCTCATAATACCTGTTCCCGGCTATCTATGATGCGCACCGGTCCTTCCTCGAAGGTCTCATCCGCATCAACAGTCAACTCACCCCAATCCACCACGTGTCGAATCTAGAGTATACTTCTGGAGCATAGAGACATGGAATATCGTATGAACACCGGATAAATTTGGCAGTAATGCCAACTGGTAAGCCACTGCACCCACCCTCTCGAGTACCTCGAAAGACCCGATATACCTTGGCGATAGCTTTTCCCGTTTACCAAACCTGACCACTCCTCTCTTAGGCATCACTTTCAAGAAGACATGATCTCCCACCTCAAACTCTAGAGGTCGTCGCCGTCTATCAGCATAGCTCTTCTGCCAGCTCTGAGCCGTAAAAAGACGCTTCTGAATCAAGTCCACCTTCTCCGAGGTGTTTTTAACCAATTTCGGACCCGTAGAAGACCTCTCTCTTATCTCCGTCCAACATACCGGAGAACGACATGGCCTCTCCCATATAGCGCCTCATAGGGTGCCATCTGTATACTCGCCTGATAACTATTGTTATAGGTGAACTCTACTAAGGGCAAGTGATCTTCCCATNTCCAAAACTCCCGGTGACCTTTGGCTAAGTGCATCAGCCACCACGTTTGCCTTATCAGGATGCAAAGTGAAGTCATAGTCCTCTAAATACTCCATCCACCGGCATTGCCTCATGTTGAGATCCCGCTGTGTGAAAATATACTTCAGACTCTTGTGGTCC
>CAUOFW020001525.1:466911-501510 GCA_963454935.2 Ilex paraguariensis
TTGCCTCATGTTGAGGTCCCGCTGTGTGAAAATATACTTCAGACTCTTGTGGTCCAAAAACACTTCAAACTGCTCACCATACAGGTAGTGACGCCAAACTTTCAAGGTAAAGACAATAGCCGCCAACTCCATGTCATGTGTGGGGTAATTCTGCTCGTGATTCTTTAGCTGTCGAGAACCATAAGCTACTACCCTCCCGGACTGCATCAAAACACATCCCAGCCCGTCCTTCGAGGCATCACAATAGACGGTGTACCTCTGTCTCCGTTCTGGAACTATCAGAATAGGAGCTGAAGTAAACCTCATCTTCAACTCTTGGAATGCATTCTCGCAAGAATCATTCCACACAAACTTGACCTCTTTCCAGGTCAACTTCGTCATAGGCGCAGTCAATCGAGAGAAATCCTCAAAAAATCGCCGGTAGTACCCCGCCAATCCCAAGAAACTACGTATCTCGAAGATTGACTTCGGTCTCTCCCAATTCATAACTGCCTTAACCTTCTCCGGGTCTACAGATACACCCGAAGCCGACACTACATGCCCCAGAAATTTCACCTCAGTAAGCCAGAATTCACACTTGCTGAACTTGGCGTACAACTGATAATCTCTCAATGTTTGGAGAATAATTCTCAAATGACTCTCGTGCTCCTCCTCAGACTTGGAGTAGATCAAGATGTTATCAACGAAGACTACGAAAAACTGATCTAAATAAGATTGAAATATCCTATGCATGAGATCTATGAATGCTGCTGGAGCATTCGTTAACCCAAATGGCATCACTGTGAACTCGAAATGCCCATACCGCGTTCTGAATGCCGTCTTAGGGATGTCTACCTTCTTAACCCTCAACTGATGGTAACCGGTACGGAGATCTATCTTGGAGTAGACTCGCGCCCCTCTCAACTGATCAAACAAGTTATCAATCCTCAGCAAAGGGTACCTATTCTTGATAGTAACCCTATTCAACTGTCGATAGTCTATGCACAATCGAAGGGTTTTATCCTTCTTCTTGGCAAACAACACCGAAGCGCCCTAAGGTGAAGTGCTCGGTCTAATGAAGCCCTTGTCCAATAATTCTTGCAATTGGACCTTGAGTTCTTGCAACTCAGCTGGTGCCATCCTGTGTGGAGTCATAGAGATAGGGGATGTACTGGGATGCAACTCAATGGTGAAGTCTACATCTCTATGTGGAGGTAATCCCGGTAGCTCATCTAGAAAAATATCCTCATACTCACATACAACNGAAGATTGACTTCGGTCTCTCCCAATTCATAACTGCCTTAACCTTCTCCGGGTCTACAGATACACCCGAAGCCGACACTACATGCCCCAGAAATTTCACCTCAGTAAGCCAGAATTCACACTTGCTGAACTTGGCGTACAACTGATAATCTCTCAATGTTTGGAGAATAATTCTCAAATGACTCTCGTGCTCCTCCTCAGACTTGGAGTAGATCAAGATGTTATCAACGAAGACTACGAAAAACTGATCTAAATAAGATTGAAATATCCTATGCATGAGATCTATGAATGCTGCTGGAGCATTCGTTAACCCAAATGGCATCACTGTGAACTCGAAATGCCCATACCGCGTTCTGAATGCCGTCTTAGGGATGTCTACCTTCTTAACCCTCAACTGATGGTAACCGGTACGGAGATCTATCTTGGAGTAGACTCGCGCCCCTCTCAACTGATCAAACAAGTTATCAATCCTCAGCAAAGGGTACCTATTCTTGATAGTAACCCTATTCAACTGTCGATAGTCTATGCACAATCGAAGGGTTTTATCCTTCTTCTTGGCAAACAACACCGAAGCGCCCTAAGGTGAAGTGCTCGGTCTAATGAAGCCCTTGTCCAATAATTCTTGCAATTGGACCTTGAGTTCTTGCAACTCAGCTGGTGCCATCCTGTGTGGAGTCATAGAGATAGGGGATGTACTGGGATGCAACTCAATGGTGAAGTCTACATCTCTATGTGGAGGTAATCCCGGTAGCTCATCTAGAAAAATATCCTCATACTCACATACAACCCGNATATATACAACCTGCAGAATTTGTCCAGTGTGAAGGTCATCCGCACAGCCAAAAAGTATGCTGACTTAGTAAGCCGGTCCACTATCACCCACACTGCATCATGACCCCGTGATGTCTGTGGCAAGTGAGTCACAAAATCTATCGTGACATGTTCCCACTTCCACTTAGCTACCTCCAAAGGCTGGAGTAATTCCGNCTGGAACTTAAAACAAATACCCTCCGGCGTATAAGCAGTGACCCTCTTTCGATCACAATCAATGATTACCCGATGTGCAGCCAACCAATTCATACCAAGGATCACATCAAACTCCGACATGTCCATGACCCTAAGGTCCATAGTGAGTAGANTAGCCTTAACCTAATGACAAGTGAGACATCGACTGACAAAGTCGCCAACCTGCCTCTTCATTCCACTCCAGTAATATTGGCGAAGAAGATCATAATACATCTTCGTGTCCCCTGGATGAACCGTAAAACGGGAGCAATGAAACTCCCTAAGGATTTCCTCTCTCANAGGAGAACTCACATGCAATGACTCTTCTAAGATCTCAACCTCTAAGTTCAAGTCTTTCACNACTCCTAGAGAAGAACTCACATGCAATGACTCTTCTAAGATCTCAACCTCTAAGTTCAAGTCTTTCACACAAGATGCAGCAATANAGAAGATCATAATACATCTTCGTGTCCCCTGGATGAACCGTAAAACGGGAGCAATGAAACTCCCTAAGGATTTCCTCTCTCAGATCCGCCAATTAAGGAACCACAACCCTTCCTCGATATTGAAGACTACCATCCGAGTGAATAGCCCAGCCCTCGTCACCTNTGACGGATCTACCGGCTCAGTCTGAAGTATCATGGCGTAGACACGCCTCTAGGTCCCCAAAGTACCGGCTTGTAAGCCCTGGCCTCGGCCTCTACCCATGCCCTGGTCCATCTGGTCGGATTGCGGAATCCCCGCACGCGAAGTAGTTTGGGCCTGAGTAACATTTTTGAACTGGTACTGGTTCCCCTGGCCCATGGTAGGGTAATGATGAGTATAATGTGTCTGNCGCCAATTAAGGAACCACAACCCTTCCTCGATATTGAAGACTACCATCCGAGTGAATAGCCCAGCCCTCGTCACCTGTACCTGTACACGGTCCCGAATGGACAATAGTTCCGTGTCTTGACTCTGGGACTCAATCACCTTGCTCAGTAGAGATGACATAGCCACAAAACTCTCCAAAGTACCCTGAGCCTGACCNAAATTCCACTTCATGTGACCCGGTTAGTGGCAATGATAGCAAGTCCTTTGGCCTGCCTGATAGGAAGACCTCTGATTTCTCCCACCTTGGGAGGATTGACCTTGGCCTTGGCCTTGATAGCTACGGCCCTGTCCCTAAAACCCTTGTGGAGAAGAAGTCCTCTGCTTTTTCCTCGAGCTAGAAGAAAAGGATTGACCCTCCTTCTTCTTGTCTTTTGCACCAGACTCCCGGATGCTCCTTGCGTCATCCACCTCTCTCTCAATGGCCATAATAGTCTCGACCATCGAGTCTAAGTCTTGTAGAAGAAGACCCACAATTTTATCTCGGATGGACAACTTAAGACCATCCTCAAACTTCCTCACTTTGGCCATATCTGTGGCCACGTAGTCATCGGCGAAACGAGTTAACTCTGTGAATTTAGCCACGTACTCCATCACCGTTATCGTCCCATGTCTCAAGTCNAGCTAACTCTGTGAATTTAGCCACGTACTCCATCACCGTTATCGTCCCATGTCTCAAGTCTAAGAACTCCCGAGTCTTTGCATGTCGAGCAGCCGTTGGGAAGTACTTGCCCATAAAGAGCTCCTTGAATTCTGCCCATGTCATTGCCTCTAAGTTCTTTGAGTCCTTGACCCAATCCCACCACACTTGGGATTCTCCCTCTAGCTGAAAAGTAGCTAGCGCTATCTTCGTGGCATTGGAGGTAATCTCCATATCTCTCAAGATCTTGTCCACTTGTTGGAACCAATGGTTAGCCACCATAGGATCCGCCCCTCNCAAAGATCATTTTGAAATCAACCATATGTAACAAAACCATTTCATTCTTGGATATTTCCCATCAAATGAATAATTTATATATCAAAATCATGTGCCTTTATTGGGTATCGGNTGGAGGTAATCTCCATAGCCCTCAAGATCTTATCCACTTGTCGGAATCAATAGTCAGCTACCATAGGATCCGCCCCTCTCAGAAAGATCAGAGGATTGTGTGCCTTGAACTTCTGGAGGTGACTTGAACTTCCTTGACTCCCACTTGCACCTGTCTGTGGAATAGTAGCGGCCGTAGCACTAGCTTGTGCAATGGTNATTACACTTTTCTAGAATTTCACCGCTGGTAAGTGTAAGAACCAAGTGGCCGGGTTTTTCACCCGAGGGAGTGTCTAGCCCTACTTGCTATACCCNTACCATAGGATCCGCCCCTCTCAGAAAGATCAGAGGATTGTGTGCCTTGAACTTCTGGAGGTGACTTGAACTTCCTTGACTCCCACTTGNCACCATAGGATCCGCCCCTCTCAGAAAGATCAGAGGATTGTGTGCCTTGAACTTCTGGAGGTGACTTGAACCTCCTTGACTCCCACTTGCACCTGTCTGTGGAATAGTAGCGGCCGTAGCACTAGCTTGTGCAATGGTAGCCGCCGCAGCACCAATAGCCTCCATGAAGGCTTGTTAGTCAAAGGCCGGTAGTGGTGGTTGGTTGTTTCGTCCACCCCGACGTCCCCTTCCTCTAGTTGTCATCTCACACACATAAGATAACAATAGATCAATTAGTTAATATCCCAAGTTAGGGATCAAGTATTTAGTAGACATTTACTCATTGAACTATACCGTTCATCCCTTTTTTCCAAACTCCCAAGGTNACATTGACACTTTTTCATAAAACTATTCCAAGCATGTTATCACTATCTTTATGTCAATAACACACTTAATCACAAAGGCAAATTATAACACACAACAGCCCATGTACTAGCCCNAGGTTATGTTTTCTAACTCCAGTGTATTCCCTTCCCTATACATTTCTATCATGCATATAATTCACATAGCACGTAACACATAGCATGTAGCAAGGAGAGCACATAACATGAAATGCATATGGAATGTAATGGTCAATACCCGTGCCCATCGAGCCCTAGGTTATTCGTATGCCTATGCTCTGATACCAAGCTGTGACACCCCAAAATCCGGGGGTCCGTTGATTACCCATCAACCTGCGGAACGCCCTTGGATACCGAGTAACTCGATATTTCAACGTTGTGCCCCATTTACCGGGGTCCATCCTTTATTAAAAATTTGGGTAGAGTCTCCTTTATAAGGGAAACTCTACTCAAAACACAGCCTGTGCATTATATAATAACAAGACTCATCCGAGGTCCAATATTCAACAATGACCACACCGGGTCCATTTATAAGTAAACATTGGCCACACCGGGTCCAATTATCCATACTCATACAAACATGCTAGACTATATTAAAACTGTCCATATAGACTATATTACAATTCCTTTACACATTACATGCCAAAATTTAATTACAAGTCTAATTTTACAAAAGAAATAGATTGGAAGCCACAAGTCGGCTTTTCTTCTACCTTAAGNCTTTTCGCGTAGATCAACTTTGATTCTTGGCTTGAGCGATTCCGATTGACGGATCTTCTTGAATCGTAGAGACAAAATTGGATTTTTCCCTTTTTTTCTCTCTTNTACCTTAAGTGCCCAAGTGAGTGCCATCCCTCGGCGTATGACCTGTACCTGAAATGTTTCCCATATAGGGTGAGCCAACGCCCAGTAGAGTATATCCTANTTTTTCGCGTAGATCAACTTTGATTCTTGCCTTGAGCGATTCCGATTGACGGATCTTCTTGAATCGTAGAGATAAAATTGAATTTTTCCCTTTTTTTCTCTCTTTCTCTCCAACGTCTGAAACCAGCTGAATATCAGAGATATTTCTGCTGNCGCAAGGGCTACTCTCCACCTAAGTGTACATGCAATGTTCACATTTGACAGTTCATATTNGTCCGGGTCTGTTTTCGCCCCGAAACGATTAAATTTCATTCCGGTTTAAGCTCAAAATATTTTAAATAAAAAATATTTTATATGAACTTTATTTAAAATATTTTTTAACTTTCAAAATTTTTATAAAAATTTCGTTTTTGGGGGTCACCGGACGCCTGTCGCTTTGAAAAACATGAAAAACTCGACTATCTCGGAATTCGACGAAAATTGNCGGGTCTGTTTTCGCCCCGAAACGATTAAATTTTATTCCGGTTTAAGCTCAAAATATTTTATATGAATTTTATTTAAAATATTTTTCAACTTTCAAAATTTTTATAAAAATTTCGTTTTTGGGGGTCACCGGACGCCTGTCGCTTTGAAAAACATGAAAAACTCGACTATCTCGGAATTCGACGAAAATTGACAGGACAGCTAGATTTCGCGANCGCTTCGAAAAACATGAAAAACTCGACTATCTCGGAATTCGACGAAAATTGACAGGATAGCTAGATTTCGCGATGCGAATCCAACGGTGAGGCCCGTTGTCCCATCCGAGCTCTATAAAAATATGTATTTTAAATAAGCATTAGGCTGACAAATTACCATTTTGCCATTTTTCAGAAAAAAATTCAAATTTTTCTCGGGTTTCACACTACTTGTGCACTTATATCTTAATCCAATCCCCAAATACCCTATTTATAGGCGTCCTAGGATTATTCTAGAGAATATTGACACCCTAGAATATTCTACCATCTCCCCTTTCCTAGATCCTTCTAGGTTTCAAACTTATGTTACTCATGACAATTTCACAAGTATCTAGATTCATCTATAATATTCTAAAGTCTTCTCCAACCTTCTACGTCCTTCTAGAANCAAACTTATGTTACTCATGGCAATTTCACAAGTATCTAGATTCATCTATAATATTCTAAAGTCTTCTCCAACCTTCTACGTCCTTCTAGAACTTTTCAGAACATTCTAAATCCCTCTAAAACCTTCTAGTATTTCTTAGAACCTTCTAAAATACTTTAGACTTCTCTAGATTGTTCTAGAATTTTTCGGATTCTTCTAGAAATTTCTTCAACATTTTAGATTCTTCTAGACTATTCTAGGTTATTCTTGAACTTTCTAGAATCTTCTAGACTATTCTAGATTTTTCTAGAAATTTCTCCAATATTCTAGATTATTCTAGACTATTCTCAATTTTTCTTATTCTTTCAAAGATAATATTACCTAACTAGTTCCTTGCTAAAATGGAACGGGGTATTACATTCTTCCCCCCTTAAAATAATTTTTTCCTTGAAATTATGCTAGTTATCCGAACCGAATAAGTGTAGTATTCCTGATGCATTTGCCTTTTTGCAAAAAAGTATGGCCTCAACTGTATGATTCTTTGTAACCAATTTGCCTGCATTGTTGTTGCCTTTTGTGCCACTATTAACATAAATACATGGAATATGTTACAGCCGCAGCAAGTTGAGGTGATAGAGCCTCTCACTAGATTGCCATACTAACTCTATTCGGGACTTTGAAGCGTCTAATGCTACTAGACTTGACCTTTCTTTAAATTGAATAACCTCTCAAAGGATTGTAAAATCCAATAACCAAATTATTATCACTTCTCATTCGATAACTAGTCGATCAAAACTCAAAGCAAAATCATCTAGTTTCGCAATCTTGTCAAGTTTCATTGTTGATTTCGATAAGCTATCTAAGCCTTCACTCCACCAAACTCTTTAGATTGACATTATAGAACCAAAACTTGATTAAAAATAATGCCCATCTCAGATTTCACACATTAAAGAATTAAGACGTGTAGTTTCCGAGGTCAAACGGTTACTCCATGAAACCCAAGGCAACCTCGGGGAAACCAAAGTAGAATGGATTTGATCACATTAATGATAACACCTTTTGGAAGCATCATTACATGTCAAGGATGTCTAGAACTAAGGTTCACAATTTGTTCTTAATCATTTTTATATTCTCTCTTTCCCAAACTCTCATGATAGTGTTACTAGTCCCCACTTCTTACCTTTAGAATATATCATTAAGATGAAGCACCTCGCCATATCACAGAGTAACTCATGTCTTCCAATCCATTATTTTATTGTGTACCCTAAGCCTTGCACATCAAACTCATCCATGAGTAACCTAATAATTCTTATGCACCTTAGAAAAGCAAAATTATCTGATGAAGAAGAAGAAATTGATAATTAACCATTACAAGTTGCGAACCTAAAACCACCAGCATCTACCGTCTCGTATATCTCTTTTTTCGATTGTCTCCCATTAAAGTTGTTCTCTTCTATACCAACTCATTTATGTATAAAACTTGACCCATATCTCTCTCCCAAGCAACTTCCACAATGATCAGTCATAACCAAAATATCTCTTCCTTAAAAATACTTTATTCTTCAAAATTCATAATATCTTTTCTCCTCTTACTGAAATTAAGCGGTCCATCTTTGCAACTTTTGATGTGCACGCTGTTAAAATACTAATATTTATGCAATTGTAGCTATGTGAGCTAACTTAATATCTGTTTTCCCCAGGATTGATTGATTAATCATCATTACTTGAAACGGGTTTAAAAGATCAACTCTAGAGACTCAGGACCTCCACCCAAACATTTGACATTACCACAAGACTTGTTCCTTGTACAGAGCTAAGAATTCAGAAAGAAATAACCAAAATCGCCAATATCATCTTAAGTTACCGTAGTCATCTTAGAGGATCCAAATATTGATTACATTAATCGAATCATTAGGTCATATCAATACATTAATCCCTAAAGATAACCAATTACAATATAGACTCTGAAGTTTGCTCCATTGCTTGTCTATTCAAACCTTATAACCCAACCAATTAAGAAGTTCTTCTATAAGCTGATAATTTAACACCAATCGCAATCACTCAAATATTTTCAAAAGAAAATGATATTCATTTTATACTAGTAAGAATCAACGTATTATTTTTCTCCAATTACTATGAATCTCTCTAAAATAAAATTCTAGCAGTATCAAAATTCTCTAACCATTTGATAATCAATGATCGACCATTAAATTGCTCTTTTACTTTTAAAATATCACTTTTCCAAATGTACTCACAAAACCATTAATTTAAGATAGAACGATGTATCTTAAAACTTTTGATTTCTCAATGCTCTAACAATAACTTCAGAAGATTCCAAGTTTCCATAATTTATTCATAAGTATGACTTTCTTCACTAGCACCTAATCAAAAACTGTACCGTGTCGACTTGCTATTAATCAACAAAAACTCATGAACAAATCAGACTTTTCATCCACATACTCAAATTCATCCACCAATTCTATGGAAATAATCCATATTGTTACCTTTTTGCTTTATAACTATCAAATTTTCTATAAATGCCTAACTATAAGATAGTTCAATCTCAATAAGTCTTCCCGAAGTGAAACTCCTTGTGACATCTTACTACCACTCGTCTTCAAGAATCAAAAGCAATCTAAATAGTTATCTTCTTAGAGTATAAACCCGAAAATTTCCACTCAAATCTGTAAATGAAGAGAATTAGCCAAACTTCTCCACCAAGTCAAACATCACATCCATAAGTTATACTGACAAGTCTCCATGAATAACACTAATTTGGATACCTCTAGGCTTGATTCTTCTTTATATCAATCAAATAGGAATTTTCTCTTCACACCTATCTTGATAGTTAATGTTTTCCAAAAGAAAATTCTATTTTTCACCTTGCTATCATTCTTCTTCAAGAATCAAGAACAACTCCGCAAAGTTATCTCTTATGCATTCCAAGCTCACCATAAAAGAACTCACTCATTTGTAATGAGTCAGAATCAACCAAACTCATTAACCAAATAAAGAATTTCTCTAATAGTCAAAGAACCACCGTTAATCCCATACTTAGCCAAGTACCCAAAGTTCTAACGATTGGACTTCAACAATTGACTAAAACTATCCCCTTGATCTCATATCAATAGGTCAATTTTCAAATGCAAGGGATTACGATACAAACTTTTGATCAATTTTACTAATTTAATACACATTTACTCAATAACATCCAAATGACTTGTTTGATCCATTCCTAAATTTATGTCTAGCACCACATCCTTCATGATAACACTCTAGATATTGAAAATGTTTACCAATCATATCATCCTAAATGATGTTGCACCGCCACAAATCATCATTTAATTGAATAGTTTAGTCTTAATAATGACTTCAATCAAATCTAAGGATAGTCACTAAAGATATTACCTTCAATAGTTGAGTCACTTTCTTAACCATAAGAAAAACTCCAATAAATCCAACAAAATTTTTAAAAGTCAAGTATCACCATTATTTATATCATCTATCACTATCTTCCACCATTTGGATTATCATCACTTTATCAATCATTGTCCTTAATAATTTAGATCATCTCCCTTTACCTCTACATCTATTACTATTCTTCAACATTTGTATTATCACCTCTTCTCTATAATTGTCTTTCACTATTTGGGATTATCACCATTCACTACTTCATCTATTTACTCACCTCTGTCCTTTAGATAATCACCATTGACCATATCATATGCAACTATTCTCAACCTTTTGGATTACCCACTTTTACAACTCTACAAGTCATTATTCCATTCTACTGGCGATGACAATAAACTCTGAAGTTTTGGTGTTCTGCAGAAACTGTGATCTAGTTAGTCCTTCACGGTGAAGTACTTGCCCCAAGATACTAAATGAGACTAATAAATACTTTTACGTGAAAATATCCAACTCTTCCAAACACAATAGATCACATAATAGATACCCAACCACAAAATCAATTTTTCTCCAAATATAAGTATAACCATTAAAATGAACTAGTAACTCCCATTTTGTTTACTTCAAAAAATCTACCCACATAAGGTTACCCCATTCCTTATTTCGTCCAACAACATACTCTATTAAAACCATAGAGAATATTATATGATGTTATCTTGACTTCAAAATCACCATATGTATCGTCTAAGGTCCACAAAAGTAAGCATGGTCAACCATCACCAATTGTTCCTTTAAATAATCTACCAATCTCAACTTTAGTGAATCATTATACTAGAAGGTGGCTCCCTTATAATATAAGCTGGTACTCTAACCTAAAGGTCAAAGCTTGAAACTCAAGAATCATTCCAAAATCTTTTTCTCTAAAACATCATCATAAAGAACTAGTGCACTTCGTTGCATCGGTACTTAGGAAAAATGGCTCTATTGGATGCCAGGAGCAATGCTCGTCCTTAACACTCCAATAAACATATTATCTCGTAACATCTTCACTCCACACCATCAATTATACTTTTTCCAACTTATATGACCAAAAGGACTTAGGGAACCTTAACCTCCTCTATAAAAATGACACGGCTATAAATACCTAGATATGTGTCGAACCTAGGCTCTGATACCACTATTGTCACACCCCAACTCCAAGGGCATGACCGGCCGTGAATCATGGATCCATAAGCTATGGAACACGTAAGCCTAATAATAAACTAATAATATAGGAGCAGAAAACAACATTAACACTAAATTGATCTCATGTCGATATGTTAAAGTCAATATACCTAAACCTGTTTGCCCCAATTATCCAAACAAGTAAAGAGGGAGATACGATATATGCTACGGAGGTCACAACACTATTAGTCCCCAATCAATTCCCTGAGTCCGCTATTGACACTCCAATCGTTTACCTAAAAAAATATTATTTTGAAAACATGAGCTAAAAAGCTCAGTGAATGGAAAGACATGCATATTCAAAGTGGTTGAAAAACATATTTGACATACGACATGTAAATCAAATATTTGAAAGAATAACTTCATCAAGGTAACCAATTTCTCAAGAATAACGCAATCGGGTTTCAACAAGAAATCATACCACAACAGTAAATCATATCATAATGATGGAGACTGTACGATATCTAATAATCAATGGGAACCAAATACCAAAGACAATAATTGATAACAAGAAAATACGTATGGCATACGATAGGTAATCATAAACAAAGCTAGTAAAAACGTTGTAACAATAACAAATCATATCATCATCTCATACTGGTAAAGACTTGTATGATATCTGGGAACCATACTAAATGTCANCGTTGTAACAATAATAAATCATATCATCATCTCATACTGGTAAAGACTTGTATGATATCTGGGAACCATACTAAATGTCAGAAGATCTCAAGGTTGGATCCAACACCGTACTTAGGGTCAGCACGGTTTGCCGCCCGGAAACTGTTCCCTAAGACGATCCGGTGAAGGTCACCAGGACGCACCAGGAACTGTTCCTTCAACCGTTGAGCACTAGGGTCACCTCAGCTTCTCTCAGGTCTGTTCCCTAGTGGCCAGGGTCACCCGCACACGGAGGAATAGTTTTCCTGAACTTTTAACCAAATACCAAAATATATCTCAAGGTGGGATCCAACATCGTACTTAGGGTCACCACAACCTCTCCCGGGTCTGTTCCCTAACTCGATCTGGTGAAGGTCACCAAGACGCACCAGACACTGTTCCTTCAACCGTTGAGCACTAGGGTCACTTCAGCCTCCCTCGGGTCTGTTTCCTAGTTGCCAGAGTCACCCGCACACACTTGGACTTTTAATTTTGGTCCCATTCACCGCCACTAAGTCTCACCATATAAACAAGTGCTTGAGTCACATCACTTCACAAAAGAATTCATCACAGGGAGAATCATATGCCACAAGTATTTAGACACTTAGTAAGACATTTTGTAAAGGTAGTAATGAACAAGCATGATGTATTGTTTTCGAAATATTTAGGGATACGAGAAATTTTTGAAAATACGTAGCATGCCAAACCACTCACCTCTTGTCCAAATGATATGTTTCTTGAGTGTTGCTTGTTACCCGAAGTAGAGTGAGATGTTATTGACGTCTTTCCTCTTTTTCTCACAATTTTNCAAACCACTCACCTCTTGTCCAAATGATATGTTTCTTGAGTGTTGCTTGTTACCCGAAGTAGAGTAAGATGTTATTGATGTCTTTCCTCTTTTTCTCACAATTTCCTCTTTTACTCTCTATTCTTTCTTGAAAGTAGAAGACTACTTATGCACTTATATCTTNCGTCTTTCCTCTTTTTCTCACAATTTTCTCTTTTACTCTCTATTCTTTCTTGAAAGTAGAAGACTACTTATGCACTTATATCTTAATCCAATCTCCAAATGCCCTATTTATAGGCATTTTAGGATTATTCTAGAGAATATTGACACCCTAGAATATTCTACCATCTCCCCTTTCTTAGATCCTTCTAGGTTTCAAGGTTATTTTACACATGACAATTTCACAGGTATCTAGATTCATCTATAATATTTTTAAGTCTTCTTCAACCTTCTACGTCCTTCTGGAACTTTCCGGAACATTTTAAATTCCTCTAAAACCTTCTAGTATTTCTTAGAACCTTCTAAAATACTCTAAACTTCTCTAGATTGTTCTAGAACTTTCCGGATTCTTCTAGAAATTTCTTCAACATTCTAGATTCTTCTAAACTATTCTAGGTTATTCTTGAACTTTCTAGAATCTTCTAGACTATTCTAGATTTTTCTAGAAATTTCTCCAATATTCTAGATTATTTTAGACTATTCTCAATTTTTCTTATTCCTTCCAAGATAATATTACCTAACTAGTTCCTTGCCAAAATGGAACGGGGTATTACAGTTCCTTTATTGTTACCATGTAATCATTTTTTGTATGCTCCTAACTTTGTATAATATTATCACCTGAGTGTTGTATCATCATAACACTTCAGCCATTACTCAGCCTCTGTCATGTATTTCTCCATCATTTAGTGTTGAATGCATTCCTTGTTTCTGTAATTAATCACAACAATTAATTTCTTATCACGTAGTTGTCAAGCATAGGGTTTGAGTTTTTATTTAGCGTTAGTTTCCTGTGATAACTACCTGAACTTTTCATACCTATCAGCTAGATCCCTTCTCTTTTCCTTCTGTCTTATATGTTAATTTGATACAGGTTACTTATAATGAGTTTGTTTGCAACTTTTAATAAATTTAAGATTCTGCTCATAATTGTGCATCGCTGCAGCCATTCTGGCAGCCACATAACAGGACAATTGCAAGAAGAATCCAAAACATGGGCTGGAGAGCTGATGGTGGTCTATGGCTTCTTGTTCGTGGTGGTGGACTTTATCTCAGCAAAGGCACAGGGGTAAATAAAATAAGATTATCCTTTTATTGAAGCATCTTTCATGTGTGAGTACATCTTGTTGGATGAATCGTTTTGGATGTGTACTAGTCCTTTTATATCTATTGTCATGCTTACATATATAAGTTGAGAGTGAGAGGTATGGTTAAGTGATTCTTCCTCCTCTCACGTAATTCTGAACTACTCCTTTCATTTGCTTTCTAACTACTAATCCTAAACTTTACATGGTATCGGAGTAGGTTCTTAGGGTTTCATCTAGATTTTCCTTTATATTTTCGCCTATTCTATTCTCTGGTATAACTCACAGACCCTAGCTAACCTTGATTAGACTTGGTCTTTGTATCAGAATTTACTGTTTAATGTTGGAATGGTATTTTTGGATCACTCCTGGTAATTAATGGAGGCTGGAGAATGAAGTTTTGTGAGTTTTTAGTCATGAGAACAATGTCGTTGTGAGCAACTAAGTTTGCTGCTGTTATGGTCATCACTGTGATTGAGCAGAGAAGACAACCTTCATTGCTGTTGGGTTGAGATTTTTGTTGTGTTTGTTGCTTGGTGAGTAGAGGTTGGTTGCTGTTGTTCAGCTCTTGCCGATGTAGGCAAACCTTAGTTGCTGGTTGCTGCTCACTGTTTTTCAGTTGATTGCTGGTCCTGTTTGTTGCTTGGCTGCTGGTTGGTATTCGCTGTTATTATGGCGCTGCCAGTTACAGAGAAGACAAACCTTGGTTGTGATTTCTGACCACTGCTACCAAGTTCTTGTCGTTGATAGCGAAGGACTTCTATTTTCAAGGGTTGGAGTTCTGTTGGGTAGACCCCCGTTGTTGATTCGGGTCATATTTCATCAATTTAAGTATTTGGGTAGTCCAAGACCCAGGTTTACGTTTTTGGTTCAAACTTATCTTCCCGTTCAGGTTCAGATTTATTTAGCTCGGTTCAGTTTTATTTGGTTTGGTTCGGCTCCTGTTCTGTTTGGTTCATTTTTATTTGATTCGGTTCAGCTACCTTTCTGCCCTGTTCAGCTTTATTTGGTCTGGTTCAGTTACATTACTGTCCTGGTTCAACTTTATTTGGCCCGGTTCAGTTACATTTCTTCCCGGTTCAGTTTGGTTTGGCCCAGTTCATCGTGGTATGGTCCAGTTCAACTATTATTCTGCCCTGTTCAGCTTGGTTTAGTTCGGTTTAGCTACTTCTGCAAGGTTCAGGGTCATTGGGTCATGCTTCAGGTCTTTTTCTGCCCGGTTTAGCGTCTTTCAAGCTACTCTTTTTGGCTGGTTCAGCTTGGTTCAACAATTATCAAATTGATTTTTTTTTTTTCGATTCAACGTTTTGGAATGGCTGCTAAAGCAGATAATTCTTCTACTGCTTCTTTCTTTAATGCTCCTTAGTTATATGTACCATCATCTGCACCTGCCAACTCAGAGTGGATCATTATCTTGCGGGAAGAATATGGTCGACTCATGTCTGTGCAATAGACAGTTACTGCGTCCTCTATTGCTTCTTTTGCGCAGTTAGGTGTGACTTCTACATACTTACTGTCTTCCAAACACAATTCATGGATCATAGATTCAAGTACATCTGATCAGACAACTAGTTCATCTAGTATTCTTTCTTTTTATCAATGTGTGCCTCTATCTCAAAGTGTCACTCTAGCTAATGGTTCCTCATCTAAAATATTAGGATTGGGACACACTTAGCTAAGTCCTACAATGCCTTTATTGTTTGTCTAGGAAGCATAGATACGGACACTGGTGTCATATCCAATTTGATACGGATACAGGGATACGGGAAACTCTCAAAATATATGACACGGATACGACAAATTTAAATAATATAATATATTTTTATATGTTTAATAATAATAATAATAATAAATTGAATAATTAATTAATATTTTATAATTGGACAAATGAGCTAATATTAAATTTGATTAGTGGACTACTATGTTATCGATAGTGGGCTAAACTAAATTGGGTAGTGGGTGACAACTATAGTAATTAGTATNACTATTATGTTATCGATAGTGGGCTAAACTAAATTGGGTAGTGGGTGACAACTATAGTAATTAGTATCGTACGATATGTGATACGTATTATATGACACGTCATGATACACTTAGAAAACGATACGAATCATGTCTCTGTATCATTTTTGCATCGTGTTGTATGATACACGATATAATACATACGATACGATACGTATCGTTCAACACACAATTCGCAAAGTCTTTGTTTATTATTATTATTATTCTTATTATTTGGCTGAAACGTCTTTTCACCCAAGACTTATTTTTAATTCCCTATAGCCGTTGAAATGACGTCATTTTAGTGGCTAGGGTTTACAAAAAACAAAAAAAAAAAGGTTGTTTTCTCCCTTTTCTTCATTGACGAAGCCATCGACTATCCACCGAAAGTGTAGAAAGATCATCAACTTCCTCGATGAAGACCATCGACTACCTTCTGCAAAGGGTTTTTCTTCTTCCTATGGATCTGCGACGACCTTCTTCTTCCTCTAGATCTACGAAGTTATTCGATTGTAGTTGTAGAGTTTTTCATTCCTTTAGTTCTTTTGCCTGTTAGAAGTTTGGATTAAAGGTCTCTTGGGTTTTAGAAGTTTGAATTAGTGAACTATGTTGGGAACTTTGTATTTTGATATTAGTAAACTATGTTGGAAACTTGAATAGTTATGGAATATTAATGAAATGCTATGTTTTTATAAGTTTATGACTTTTTTTGCAAAGGTATATGTATTTGATTAATAATTATTTAAAATTGCACAGTATCTTATGATATAAGATACATGGTACGATATGATTCACTGTTTTTGAAAAATGATACGCTTTCCGATACTCGATTTGACAACTATGGTGACAAGTAATAAGGTGTTTGTAATTTAGCAACTAGGGCAAAGAAAAAAAAGAAAAAAAGAAAAGAAAATTGAAAAGCTAGGGTTGAAAAGGAAAAAAAAAAAAAAGAGAACAAATGTTGCTTTTCAGCAACTAGGGCAAACTGTAGCCGTAGGAGCAAAGCTTGCTGATCGTCACTGGTCGACGCCGAGAGATCTGATATGAGAGAGAGAGGGGTTGAAGAGAGATATGAAGACTTACCTGGTTGAAGATGAGGAGATTTGTGGCTGTGGCATCTNAAGAGATCTGATATGAGAGAGAGGGGGGTTGGAGAGAGATATGAAGACTTACCTGGTTGAAGATGAGGAGATTTGTGGCTGTGGCATCTCAGGTCTATATCGCCTTTTTCCCCTTTATTTTTGGTTTAAACAAAGATCCATGGTTGTGGTTATATCCCGGTCGTATCCCCCCTATATCTAAGTTGTATCTGTCCATAAAAAATGTTTCTTTGTTGTTCAGGACATTTGCGAAAGTGTCGAAAACGTGTCTAGCAATTTTCCATGCGTATCCATGTCGGACAAGTGTCTGACACTGCCACGTCGACACCTCGTGGAGTATCCGTGCTCCCTAGTCGTTTGTGTTATTTGTTCCCAAATTATCTTTTAGTTTGATGTCTATTGTTGAACAAACATCTACTCTAAAACCTTAAACTGTTGGAGATGGTGTAATTTTAGTATTTATACTTTAACACGCTCCCTTACGTGTAAGTAAGGATAAAAATTTTGTTTCGAAACGGTTCCGTTTTCAAGGAGACCGAAATAAATTAGTGATGGAATCAAAATTCTAATATTTCGAGGTATTCTATAATGTTTCAATAAATTTTTTTATATTTCAATGCATTTATACAATTGTTTCGAAATGTTTTAAGGCATTTCAAGATGTTTTAATATATTTTGATCAATATTTTGAAAAAATAATTCTTAATTTTTTAATTTTTTTAATTTTGTTTTCGAAATGGGTCAAAATATTTTTTAAATACTTCGAAACGTTTTAGTTTTCTAGGTGATCGAAACAATGCACCAAAATAAAATTTTGATCCTTGCATGCAAGCTAGATTTTGATCCTAGCACGTGAATTTTGTTTAATAAATTAAGGTGACAACGAGTTTTGAACATGGGACTTCTTGCTTTGATATCGTATTGAACAACCATTTACTCCAAAACCTTAAGCCCGTTAGAAAGGGTGTAAATTAAGTATTTATCCTTAAACATCTATTAGCAAGATTACTCGGTCTCTTAGTTATTCTGTTATTTTTTATCCTTCTTGTTGTGTGTTTTAGGTTCTAAAGACGAAAAGAAAGATTGGTACGGGGCATAAAGTAGTAGGTGGCCAGCATTACTTCAATTTTGAGCCATCCCACACAGTCATTTAGTCATCATTATCTCCATTTGAGTGGCATTGTCGCCTTAGTCACCCAACTTTGAAATGTTGAGTTCCAGATCTAAATTTTGTGTCCTCCGTGTGTTATGAAGCTTGTCAGTTTAGTAAGCATCAACACGTGTCTTTTAAGCCTCGAGTTATTAATCGCATCTCTAGCCTTTTGAGTTGATTCATTCAGATGTGTGGGGTCCTTTAAAGAATATTATATCTAGTAAATTCTTATATTTTATGACATTTGTGGATGATTATTTTCGTATGATATGATTTTTTCTGATGAAAACTAACTCTAGACTTTTCTCCATATTTAAAATGTTTTGTAAAGAAACCAAAACTCGGTTTGATTGTTGAATTCGTATTTTGCGGTTTGATAATGCTAAAGAATAGGTTTTTGACCCCCTTGCCACCTATCTTCATGGAAAGGGCATAGTTCATCAAACTTCTTGTGTTCACAACTTACAACAAAATGGGGTGGCATATTGTAAAAATCGTCATTTGTTGGAAGTAACTCTAACACTTTTATTTCATATGTATGTTCTCAACATTTTTAGAGTGATGTTCTTACTGCTTGTTATCTTATCAATCGTATACCTTCTTCTGTGTTGCATGGGGAGTCTCCCTATTTAGTTCTTCTTCCACAGTCTCCCTTATTTCATGTTCTTCCTAAGATCTTTGGTTTCATTTGTTATGTTCATAATTTGGGTCTTGGCTTTGATAAACTTAATCCCCGTGCTACAAAGTATCTTTCTTTGTTATTCCCACTCCCAAAGAGGTTATTGTTGTTACAGTCCTACGCTTCGACGCTATTTCACTAGTTTCGATGTCACCTTTTGCGAGTCTATATAGTATTTCCCAGCTGCCACCTTTCCTCCTGATCTCGATTTTGGGACGACTCCTTCATTGCTTTTGTTACCTCCTCTCCATTATCTTGTGTCATTTCACAGCCTATAGCCTCTTCTTTGACTTCTCTGCGACCACGTTCTACTGTCCTATTACGTGTGTGCACACGTCATTTGCGGTCATCTACTGAAGTGCCCTTTTCGTCTTCCTCACTATCTTCCAATTTGAGCCCCCCTATTGTTTCAGACCATGGTTACCATAATTCACTCAACCCCTAATGACCCACGATCTGAGTACATTAATCTCAAACGGAGTGAGTTCGTGATCCAGATCACCAAAATAGACGACCCCAAATTGTAATACTAACCCTAAATCAATTCGTTTTAGAACATGCAGCACAAATATAAAATATATATTAATTGACTATATTTATATAGATTTATAATTATATATTATTTTAGATAATAGAAAATCACACACAACTATAAGATAAATGATAACTAACTTAGTGTTTATAGATGTTCTGTAATATATAATGTTGTATAGTAGTGAAAATGATCTATATAAAAATTCTAAAACGAATTGCGACCCAAAATATCGTACCAACTAAGCCTACCCCATTGTACCACGTACCTATGAACGTATCGTACCATGTACCCGTACACGTATCACCTTCCAAAACGAGCCACGATTCAGGTAACATTGTTTCAGACTCATTGTCTATTACTCTTCATAAAGGTACCTGATCTTGTGTTACCGACCACCCTATTAGTCATTTTGTTTCTTATGAAGCCCTATCCCTTACTTTTTTGTCTTTTATCTCTCAGTTATCTCGCATGGCCATTCTTAAGACCTTACAAAAAGCATTATGTGATCCATGTTGGAGAAAAGCTATGGAGGTTGAGATGGATGCTTTACATTAGAACATAACTTAGGATCTCGTTTTGTTATCTTGTGGTAAAAGATTGTTGGTTGTCAATGGGTTTATAATGTGAAATTCAATCCTGCTAGTTCTATTGAATGTTTAAAAACCCTACTTGTTGCTAAGAGATTTACTCAAACATGTGACATTGATTATGGTGATACATTTTCTCTTGATGCTAAGATTTTCTCTATTTGTGTATTGATTTCTTTCATACTGGTAAGGACTGGTACGATATCTGGGAACCATACCAAATGCCAGAAGATCTCAAAGTTGGATCCAACATCATACTTAGGGTCACCACGGGTTGCCGTCCGGGAACTGTTCCCTAAGACAATCCGGTGAAGGTCACCAGGACACACCAGGAGCTGTTCCTTCAATCGTTGAGCACTAGGGTCTTCTCAGCCTCCCCCGGATCTGTTCCCTAGTGGCCAATGTCACCCGCACACAGAGGAATAATTTCCTTGGACTTTTAACCAAATGTCAGAATATATCTTAGGGTTGGATCCAACATCGTACTTAGGGTCACCACAGCCTCCCTCGGGTCTGTTCCTTAAGACGATCCGGTGAAGGTTACCAGGACGCACCAGGAACTGTTCCTTCAACCGTTGAGCATTATGGTCACCTCAACCTCCCCCAGGTCTATTCCTTAGTGGCTAGGGTCACCCGCACATAGAATAATAATTTTTCTGTACTNTACCACAGCCTCCCTCGGGTCTGTTCCTTAAGACGATCCGGAGAAGGTTACCAGCACGCACCAGGAACTGTTCCTTCAACCGTTGAGCATTATGGTCACCTCAACCTCCCCCGGGTCTATTCCTTAGTGGCTAGGGTCACCCGCACATAGAATAATAATTTTTCTGTACTTTTCAAGCATGGTCTCATTCATTATCACAAAGTCTCACCATATAAACAAGTGATTGAGCCATAATACTTCACAAAAGAGTTCATCAAAGTAATAAAAATCGTATGCCGCAAGTATTTAGACACTTAGTAAAACATTTTGTAAAGGTAGAAATGAACAAGCATTATGTATCATTTTTAAAATGTTTAGGGATACGAAAAAAATACGTAGCATGCCAAACCACTCACCTCTAGTCCAAATGATATGCTTCTTGAGTGTTGCTTGTTACTCGAAATAGAGTGAGATGTTATTGATGCCTTTCGTCTTTTTCTCACAATTTCTTTTCTCCTTTGATGAGGTTTTCTTCCTTTCTTCTTCTCTCTTTTACTCTCTATTCTTTCTTGAAAGTGGAAGATTACTTGTGCACTTGTATCTTAATCCAATCTCCAAATTCCCTATTTATAGGCATCCTAGGATTATTTTAGAGAATATTGACATGTGACATTCTTAGGGGAGATTCCCTAGAATATTCTACCATCTCCCCTTTCCTAGATCCTTTTAGGCTTGAAGCTTATTTTGCACATGGCAATTTCACAAGTATCTAGATTCATCTATGATATTCTAAAGTGTGCTCCAACCTTCTACGTCCTTCTAGAACTTTTCGAAACATTCTAAATCCCTCTATAACCTTCTAGTATTTCTTAGAACCTTCTAAAATACTCTAGACTTCTCTAGATTGTTCTAGAATTTTTCGGATTCTTCTAGAACTTTCTAGAAACTTCTCTAACATTCTAGATTATTCTAAATTCTTCTTTAAAAATTTTTCTTATTCCTTCCAAAATTATATTCCCCAACTAGTTCTTTGCCAAAATGTAATAGGGTATTACAGTTCTCCTTACTGGTCCCATGACTTCTGTTAAATTCAATGGGACCAATTTATTTTCATGGTCAAGCTTAGTTCAAGTATTTCTTAGAGGTAAAGGTTTTAAAAAATATTTGGTAACTCCTAAACTCAAGAAAGATACTTCTGGGTATGATCAGTGGAAACAAGAAGATGCTCAGATTATCTCTTTACTACTGAATAACATTGAGCCCCTATTAGCTCTACCTAATTTTATCTTGGCAATGCCAAAGACATATGGGATCACTTGACCACTATGTATTCTGGCATTGGTAATTTTATTCGTACTTACTATGTTACTCGGACTCGCCTCTTTTGTGGGAGTACCCGTGTCGACACGATCCGACACGGTTGCGGGTACGGGATTTGTGTCCGGTACAGTAACTTTATTCCAGGCACGACTGAGATCACACAAGTCTCAAATTTTTCACAGAAATCACATGTCTAGTTCAGTCTTTCAAGCAAAAAAAAAAAGAGAGAAGAGAGAGAGAAAGACACCAGATGAAATCAAACACACAGAGAGAAGAAAGACACACAGAGACCAGAAATTAAAGGAGAAGACTTCAGTAACTTACCTCATTGAGTCCAGATTTGAGCAAATCCAACCATATTCTACACGGATCTAGGGCTTGGGAGTTGGGCTTCATTGCTGCGAGCTGCGACTAGGGGCCAGGAGGTACCAGGTATGTTCTTCTTCTTCTTCTCTTTCTCTCTCTCTCCAGCACCGGCATCGCCCATCACGAACGCCCATCGCCTCTCTGTTCTCTGGCTTTGGGTTTATTCCTGGGTCACGAGATGTGCTGCCTTGTATATATGTATATATATATATATTTTGGTTATGAGTAGGAATAATTACATTCAATACCCCCACTGCATTTCAACTTTTTAATACCCTCATTGCATTTAATACATACACTGCATTTTAACTTGTTATAAGTATGTTAATTATTTTTTTTCTTTTTGTAATTATTCTTTTATGTTATTATTATTTGTTAAATTGGTATATTAAATAACTGCAAGTCATTTAATATACCAATAATTGGTAGAATTAAATATTTATGTGTGTATAAATTGTGTATACAATAATTTTAATATAAATAAAATTAGACTGTATCCCCATACCCGTATCCAAATCTGGATCCATATCTCGTATCTGCTATTTTTTCACTTGAGATGTCAGACACCTAAATTCACACCTGCACCCAATACGCACACCCGCGTCCGAGTAACATAGCGTACTTATGAAGTGTGCAAATAATATTTTTGCCTGGAGCAGGTTGTTCTGAGTTTTGAGGATTATTACTTTCACGTTTAGGGAGTTTGTGAGGAATTGAAGCTCTACCATTCGTTCACTACTGATGCAGCAGTTTGGCAGAAGAAACATGAAGATTTGAATGTTGTTCGGTTTCTGGTCGGTTTNCAGGGAGTTTGTGAGGAATTGAAGCTCTACCATCCGTTCACTACTGATGAAGCAGTTTGGCAGAAGAAACATGAAGATTTGAATGTTGTTCGGTTTCTGGTCGGTTTGATACCTGAATAAGAGTCTATTCGCTCTTATAGATTTTAGGTGGCTCTAGAGTTCCCTCTCTACTTTAGGTTTTCTCTCGTTTACAACATGCTACTTTGTCTACTGGCTCTTCAACATTGATCATGGTGTTTCCACTGAACGCTCAACTCTTGTTGTGGTAATTGGCCATCGAGGTGGACGTGGTAATTGCGGTGGTTGGGGAGGTCATACTAGAGGTCGTACTAGCAGTCGTTGAGATCGTACTGGATCTCATTCCTATATTCACTGTGGTCGTGGAGGGCACATTGTTGATTTCTATTAGGATTTATATGGCAAACTTTCCAGTGTTGCTAATTAGGTTTCCTATCAGGACAACACTTCGGTTGTTACTTCTATACATTGGTTAACTCCACTTGACTTTAGGTCAGTTACTCTTACACGAGAGGAGTATACTCAGTTCCTGTCCTAGCAACATGCTGTTCCATCTTCCTCCACCTATGTTACTCGGACGCGGGTGCGGGTATTTGGTGCGGGTGTGAATTTAGGTGTTTGACATCTCAAGTAAAAAAATAGTGGATACGAGGATGTGGATCCAGATTTGGATACTGGTTCTGGGATACGGTCTAATTTTATTTTGTTAGAAATGATTTATGCATTTAGAGTTAAAAAATTTCTTTCAAGAAACAACAAAATGAAGAGATGTCATTATATATTAATAAGCTTGATACTAAAATCTGGTGGCTCCACAATAGGAATTGATCTGGGTCTTAAATAGACCAAAAAGATCCGGAAATTTCAAACATTGTTCCCAGATTACATAACCCAAAACAACATAAAGTAGTACTCCTTAGTCTAGCATACTTAAAAAGGTAGTACCCCTTATTCCATCATACTTAATACTTAATACTTAGTCTACTTGCAACCTGCAAAAAGACTTTTAATTTTCATCGTCATCTAGTTGTCCATCATGTGCCTTCACCCTCCTCAAAAGCCATCATCTCCAACTCAGGTTCATCAAGAGAACATTGTGCATGTTCTCCCACTTCTTGGCCTTCAATGTCAAACTCATCTCCACCTAAAAATTATCAAACAATATATATATATATATATTATCAAAATGTAGTATACAGTACAAATACTTGAATTGTTAAAATAAAAAGTAAACTTACTTATGTCTCAATATTTTGAAGGTCCATCTTTGTACTCCTTGCTCTTCCTTGAGAGTAGGTGAAGATTGCAATGCACAAACACCAAGTCTTCATTACGGCTTGTTGCTAGTCGATTTCTTTTCACACTTTGAATCACAGAATAGGTGCTCCAATTCCTCTCACAGCAAGAGGAAGATGCTAGTTGTGAAAGCAATCTAAAGGCCAAGGCTTGTAGCAAGGGTGATGAAGCCCTTTGATTGGCCCACCAAGAAATAGGTTCCTCAAACATTCTTGCATCGACAACATGAGCTTGACCGAAATAGTCAGACCCACTAGAAAATGCTCCATATTCAGCATACACCTTTCGCAAATCAGCTTGATTAGGAAAGAGCCTTTTAAAACATTTTCCTCTATTTAGGGAGACTTCTTGATCTTCATGTGGCGCTACCTGGGCCACTCCATTACCTCCACTATTCAACCAAGCATTACAATAGTACTTCGGGACCAATGAATGTGCCATACAATGCAAGGAGTATTACTTTTGTTCCATCTCCCCTCCAAAACTTGGTGAACATCAAAAAAGTCCGATTGACCAATAATCATGTCTTTTCCTTCATGTTCAAAAATCCTCCTTTTGACATTTTCAATCATAGTATCCCACATATCATATACTAGATGCAAAACTGGGGTGTCTGTGTCAGCTATCCTCAAAATGTCAATGAGAGGTTCAGTAAAATTTAGAAGATAATCTAAATCATCCCAAAAAGTGTCATCAACAATGCATTTTTTCACATCACAAGCTATATTTTCAACAACTGTGTTTCTATCTGCCCTATATATGTTTTCCAGTTTGGATCCATGACCATTTTTTCAAGAGATTCTTTAACTTCCCTTAACCGTTTAGCCATGATAAAGCTAGATGCAAATCTAGTTTCAGCCACAATTAGCAATTTTAGTTTAGAGTACTTGGTGAAGAGGAAATTTGTTTTGTCATGGTTGAGAATAAAATTATGAATATCTTGCACTTGCTTAACCAAATCTGAAATCCTCTTACATTGGGCATGCTGAGGTGATTTTTCCGCTAGGTCGCAGATGATCTTCAACGCCAAGTTGAGACTGTGCACAACACATGGGGTCCAAAAAACATGTGGGTATTTGGTTTCAATGCTCAACCCCACAGCCTTGTAGTTCGATGCATTATCAGTTACAATCTGGACCACATTCTCTTCTCCTAATTCCTTGATCACTTGCATGAACATGTTTGCAATGTACTCTGCACCTTTGGTATTTCCACTAGCATTAATGGCTTTTATGAACATGGATCCTCCTGCAGATGCTGCCATTATGTTGATCAGAGGCCTCCGATGCCTATCAGACCAACCATTAGATACCATTGAAACACCTCTCTTACTCCACGTATCTTTGATTGGTTGCAACAACCTGTTGACATGTTCTTTTTCGTGATACAACAAAGTTGTTCGTAGCCTATTGAATGTAGGAGGAACATAACTAGCCAACCTGTAATTTCCAGGGATTAGTATGTATTTCAAAAATAGGTGGGATCCTGGAATGTGCAAAAATTAAATGGCAATAGGAAGGATGAACATGACCCCATACCTCGAATTTCCAAGGGTTAGTGAGTACTTTCGAAAATAGGGAGACCTTGCAAAATTAAATGGCAAACCACGGCGTAGAACATTTGAGCAGCTTCTTTATCAGCAACATCTCTGTCCGCAACATTGAATGCCGAAGGTAAAGGACCTTGAGGGGCCATTCCCTTGTGTTTTTTCTGTGGATTGGTGGATTTCTCATAGTTGGTGCTACTGTGCATGCAGCATCGCCAGATGCCATTAGGGTATGTTTAACGAGTTTAAATACTAGAATGTCTGAGGCAGCATATGGATAGGGGTTCGGGATGGACTCTCAGTCTGTCACCTATTTCTTTTGATATGATCAATGTGTCTAGCCTACTCCTGAGTGGAAAGTGTACGTGTGCATGTAAGTGGCTTAAGAGGATCAAATTAGGTCTTAGACATGGTAATAACTACTGTTTTCCACCACATCCACACCTTATCCATGGAAATATTATAACCTTAGACATCCCAGCTGGGAGGTGAGACTTTGGCTAACCGAGCTAACCCGTGATGGATGATGTTCCTTCTATCTTAAGGGTGGTTGTCAGTTTCCTTCGGTCTACCTTTTTGAGAAATGTTTCCCGCTGCAGATGATTTTGTGCTTCTTGAGCAGTGCTGCTTTAGCTTCATTGTGTATTTTGGCTGATAGTGAAATATTCGCTTCCCAACTAGGGATAAGCAAAGATAAATTTGAGTGGTGAGACAATGTAGTGAAGTCAGATGTCAAAAAAGCCAACCCCAAAGAGAGAGAGCTATAATTTGTTCTTATATATTCAGGATTGCCAAATGCTTATGTTTAGGTGTTCATAATTATGGCGGTCATCCATATAATTCACATAAATCAGAAATTGCATGTGTCTAGGATTGCAAATAGGGGATCGACCTTGAAACGTTGAAGCAACATGTTTATGACTTTTTTTTTGGAGGGGGGGGGGGGTTGAATAGGTTTTATGCACTTGAATGCAAAATTATACCCAAATAAAACCTAACTCACACAATTACAAAATTGAACCCCTAAGTGGCATAAACCTTTGACCTAAAGAATGAATGTGTATGTTAATTTAATGAAAATTTAGTTTGACACAATGTGGGATTCAACCATTCATCCTATCAAGCATAAAAGAAAGAATAAAAAATTACAGGATATAAAGGCAAACAATCACACAACACAAGTAATTTTTATGTAGAAACCTTTTCGGGAACACAAGACTGATCGTGGCCCACGTTACCTAATTCACAAGTTTCAAACTTAAATTAGTTCGAAGTCTTATATCATCAACCAATTCCATGGCTAGCAGCTTCCTCCTTGAATTTTCACCTAGAAAATCCACTGCTAGCGTCTTGACAACTAACTTGTAAGGCAACGAATCGATATCTAAGATCCGTCCTTTTGGAATCCTCCATCTTGTCCTTTGGGAATCCTACCTTAATCCTTAAGTCTCTTTTTTGGATCTTTTGTGTTGTAGGTTTGATTGGTGTTCAAGATCTTTAACAATAGATGCTCAATTCTTCATTAGAATTTTTGTTGATCTTGAAGGAATTGGGTTTTAATCTCTACAAAGACGTGTTTTCTCTTGAAAGAGCATTCTCTCTAAACCATAGAGTTTCTCTAATATTCCCTTGTCCCGTTCTCTAATTCACAAGGGACTGCCTCTATATATTGGAATAGGAAACAAGAGTTTTGGTCGAGTTTGGAAACTTGTTTGTGTCACAGCGCTCGACCCTAAAATGAGCGGTCCGAGAATGCTAGCCACTAGAAAGCAAAACTGAAGCCATCAAGGGGCCAACACTCGAGTGTTGGCTACTAGAATTGTTTTCTAGCCCCTACTCAATTTCCTAAGTCCTGAGAGCAGACCGAGAGCGCTTGGTTTACTCAAAAAACCAAGGCCCTCAAATAATTCTTTAAGTACCAAGGGTTTTCATCCAATGAAACATTTCAATAACCATTTTCGAAAACTAAAATCCTAAAGTTTCAAAAACATTTTAACACAAAAAATGCACGAGTCATGAACAAATTACATACTCACATTCTAAATCCAATTATAACACCTTAAGTTAAACCAAATTAGGGAAACTAGGTATCTTGGTCAACTTACCTCACCGAAACTTGATAGGATCCAAGAAGTCTTCATACGTGTATTAATGTAGCTTGAGCTTTTTCACTATATCTTGCTTTGTTCTTCAATCTTTAATAGCCACTTGATCATGTATTTAGTTGAGATACAAGGTACATTGTGATTTCCCAGAATTCAGCAATTACAATATTTTTTCTTACAATGTCCAAATACGAGATAGGTGTCATGTTTT
This sequence comes from Ilex paraguariensis, assembly GCA_963454935.2. Lineage (NCBI taxonomy): Eukaryota > Viridiplantae > Streptophyta > Magnoliopsida > Aquifoliales > Aquifoliaceae > Ilex > Ilex paraguariensis. Next base: position 495,552 of record CAUOFW020001525.1, read on the forward strand.
TTACTGTCTAATATTTTGATTGTGAATATTGAGAACCACCCTATTTGCCATAGCTTGTTATGCACTATCTATTTATCTATACTATTAATAAAAGTACCTTAATATGAAAAGCTTTTGATTTTCTATTTTACCCTTATAAATAATTGCAAAGATCATTCTATCGTTTCACTGTTAAATATCTAAGTTATCATNACCATTAGATACCATTGAAACACCTCTCTTACTCCACGTATCTTTGATTGGTTGCAACAACCTGTTGACATGTTCTTTTTCCTGATACAACAAAGTTGTTCGCAGCCTATTGAATGTAGGAGGAACATAACTAGCCAACCTGTAATTTCCAGGGATTAGTATGTATTTCAAAAATAGGTGGGATCCTGGAATGTGCAAAAATTAAATGGCAATAGGAAGGATGAACATGACCCCATACCTCGAATTTCCAAGGGTTAGTGAGTACTTTCGAAAATAGGGAGACCTTGCAAAATTAAATGGCAAACCACGGCGTAGAACATTTGAGCAGCTTCTTTATCAGCAACATCTCTGTCCGCAACATTGAATGCCGAAGGTAAAGGACCTTGAGGGGCCATTCCCTTGTGTTTTTTCTGTGGATTGGTGGATTTCTCATAGTTGGTGCTACTGTGCATGCAGCATCGCCAGATGCCATTAGGGTATGTTTAACGAGTTTAAATACTAGAATGTCTGAGGCAGCATATGGATAGGGGTTCGGGATGGACTCTCAGTCTGTCACCTATTTCTTTTGATATGATCAATGTGTCTAGCCTACTCCTGAGTGGAAAGTGTACGTGTGCATGTAAGTGGCTTAAGAGGATCAAATTAGGTCTTAGACATGGTAATAACTACTGTTTTCCACCACATCCACACCTTATCCATGGAAATATTATAACCTTAGACATCCCAGCTGGGAGGTGAGACTTTGGCTAACCGAGCTAACCCGTGATGGATGATGTTCCTTCTATCTTAAGGGTGGTTGTCAGTTTCCTTCGGTCTACCTTTTTGAGAAATGTTTCCCGCTGCAGATGATTTTGTGCTTCTTGAGCAGTGCTGCTTTAGCTTCATTGTGTATTTTGGCTGATAGTGAAATATTCGCTTCCCAACTAGGGATAAGCAAAGATAAATTTGAGTGGTGAGACAATGTAGTGAAGTCAGATGTCAAAAAAGCCAACCCCAAAGAGAGAGAGCTATAATTTGTTCTTATATATTCAGGATTGCCAAATGCTTATGTTTAGGTGTTCATAATTATGGCGGTCATCCATATAATTCACATAAATCAGAAATTGCATGTGTCTAGGATTGCAAATAGGGGATCGACCTTGAAACGTTGAAGCAACATGTTTATGACTTTTTTTTTGGGAGGGGGGGGGGGTTGAATAGGTTTTATGCACTTGAATGCAAAATTATACCCAAATAAAACCTAACTCACACAATTACAAAATTGAACCCCTAAGTGGCATAAACCTTTGACCTAAAGAATGAATGTGTATGTTAATTTAATGAAAATTTAGTTTGACACAATGTGGGATTCAACCATTCATCCTATCAAGCATAAAAGAAAGAATAAAAAATTACAGGATATAAAGGCAAACAATCACACAACACAAGTAATTTTTATGTAGAAACCTTTTCGGGAACACAAGACTGATCGTGGCCCACGTTACCTAATTCACAAGTTTCAAACTTAAATTAGTTCGAAGTCTTATATCATCAACCAATTCCATGGCTAGCAGCTTCCTCCTTGAATTTTCACCTAGAAAATCCACTGCTAGCGTCTTGACAACTAACTTGTAAGGCAACGAATCGATATCTAAGATCCGTCCTTTTGGAATCCTCCATCTTGTCCTTTGGGAATCCTACCTTAATCCTTAAGTCTCTTTTTTGGATCTTTTGTGTTGTAGGTTTGATTGGTGTTCAAGATCTTTAACAATAGATGCTCAATTCTTCATTAGAATTTTTGTTGATCTTGAAGGAATTGGGTTTTAATCTCTACAAAGACGTGTTTTCTCTTGAAAGAGCATTCTCTCTAAACCATAGAGTTTCTCTAATATTCCCTTGTCCCGTTCTCTAATTCACAAGGGACTGCCTCTATATATTGGAATAGGAAACAAGAGTTTTGGTCGAGTTTGGAAACTTGTTTGTGTCACAGCGCTCGACCCTAAAATGAGCGGTCCGAGAATGTTAGCCACTAGAAAGCAAAACTGAAGCCATCAAGGGGCCAACACTCGAGTGTTGGCTACTAGAATTGTTTTCTAGCCCCTACTCAATTTCCTAAGTCCTGAGAGCAGACCGAGAGCGCTTGGTTTACTCAAAAAACCAAGGCCCTCAAATAATTCTTTAAGTACCAAGGGTTTTCATCCAATGAAACATTTCAATAACCATTTTCGAAAACTAAAATCCTAAAGTTTCAAAAACATTTTAACACAAAAAATGCACGAGTCATGAACAAATTACATACTCACATTCTAAATCCAATTATAACACCTTAAGTTAAACCAAATTAGGGAAACTAGGTATCTTGGTCAACTTACCTCACCGAAACTTGATAGGATCCAAGAAGTCTTCATACGTGTATTAATGTAGCTTGAGCTTTTTCACTATATCTTGCTTTGTTCTTCAATCTTTAATAGCCACTTGATCATGTATTTAGTTGAGATACAAGGTACATTGTGATTTCCCAAAATTCAGCAATTACAATATTTTTTCTTACAATGTCCAAATACGAGATAGGTGTCATGTTTTTTACTGTCTAATATTTTGATTGTGAATATTGAGAACCACCCTATTTGCCATAGCTTGTTATGCACTATCTATTTATCTATACTATTAATAAAAGTACCTTAATATGAAAAGCTTTTGATTTTCTATTTTACCCTTATAAATAATTGCAAAGATCATTCTATCGTTTCACTGTTAAATATCTAAGTTATCATCTTATCCTTATATATCTAATTCTCCAAATTACCTCTAAAATTTATTTTAATTATCTATGATTTATGTATAAATATCAGTTTCTATGAAATTTTGTGATTGACTATATTACCCTTAAAAATATGCATCATTATATTTTCTGTAAAGTGTTTAAAAGATCTTCAAAAACTCCATCAATCTAATATTACTCATCTCATATATAAAGATAACATTATGCCTATATGTATATATTTTATTTTCCCTCGCACCGTCGAGGTTCCACCAAAAAAAAATACATATATATGTATAGATTTTATTTTTCATCAAAAAATTTAAAACTTTCATTTCTATATATATATATATATATATATATATATATATATATAGTTTTTTAAAATCAATTTATATTACATTAGTACAATTCTTCGGTCACAATAATTTTCTATGTTGTATTGAGATTTTATGTGAAATTATATTGTAGTGCCTTTTTAAATGAAACTTGAATTTTTTAGAATTTTAGTATACTTTATAATATATATTATAGAGTAGTATATTAAATCTTATCTCAATTGATTTAATTAATTCCTAATTACAGTAAAGTTCCAATATGATTAGTATATTGACAATTACTTTTATTTTATTCAAAAAATTATAAGTGCAATCCTAATTAAATAAATTTCAAAAAATTTAATTTCTCAAACATCACTAAAAAATCACTCTCAATTATAAAATTTTAAAAACAAAAGTAGAACTTTATCCATTTCTTTTTTTAAATAGATAGAACAACGAATTTTGGGAATATACAAAGTTTTCATAAACTATAATAGAATATGAGCAATAAAAAATTAAGTTTAGTAAATTTGAGATGATATTTAATTCATATACATATATACCTAATATGCTGTATTAATTTTTGTGTATAAAAATTATTCACGTGCAACGCCTGTGGTGTATTGCTATTCTTAGTAAATGTCTGATAGTTTCATCATTATCCCAATGATAATCTACTTGCCTGCANGTATTAATTTTTGTGTATAAAAATTATTCACGTGCAACGCCTGTGGTGTATTGCTAGTCTTAGTAAATGTCTGATAGTTTCATCATTATCCCAATGATAATCTACTTGCCTGCAAAAGAATTGATTAATTTTTGTTTGCATCGTCTACTATTGATGTTCTTTCGACCTCTTGTCTTTACCATTTATAATTAAGCATCATTGCTGCTAATATTTCCAGATAACAGAGGAGTTTGAAGAAGTTCCAGTACAGAGTCGTGGCTTTGGAATTCTAGATGTCGGGTATCGTTCACAGGTAATATGTGAATTTCATTATGTAGTGGTAGTATGTTACTCAATTTGCCATTCTTGAGCAGCACATCTTATGCCTTGCACTACCCAGAGATGAATCATCTTTATGTATGAAATAGCTGACGTCATGGGCCAGGGGTTTGGGGAAGGGCTGCATAGCTTGTGCTACCTTTTCGGTGGATAAAGCATAGAGCGGGTTGATTCTTGAAGTAGAAACAGGTTAATGCATTAGGTTGTTCTTTCCATCATGAGGATAAAACATAGAACAACACAGAGAAGGAAATCAAGCTGTCTATGCTATTCTTAACATAGATGAGTGAAAGGACTTAGAAAATTAAGAATAGAAATGAGGTTTTCTGACAAACATCAGTAGTCAGCATGTGAAATACGTCAGGGAGCACCCATTGAAATTATATAGTGATATCTGCAATATTAACATGAGAAGATGAACTAAGGTTCCGAATGCCAAAGAAAACATTGGAAAATTTAGTAGTGGATGATATTTAATTTATGTGCACTTAGCATAATGTAATAGTAGTTCATTATTGCCCTTCTCCAAACTGCACGTGGTTGTCATGCAACTGTTGGTCGATTGGCTAAACAATCTGTTGATAAGGAGTTTTAACACGTTCATGGAGAAAAAAAATGATCAACAAACAAGAATTGTTGTGATTATACTGGCTGAAGCAAGTATTTTGTTTGCTCTAAAATTATAACTGCATACTTAAAACATGCCATTAGGTTGTACCTTGTAGCTTTTAGATGATATTTTTTTGAATCTCCAGGTCTATTTCATTACATTTTCTGAGTAAGCTGCCAAGTTTAATTTTTTTTTTTTTCATGAAAACTATTCATTTCTTTTTAGCTTTTTGTGATGCATTTTTTGTGCTATTCATATCCTGGATGATGGTCGTATAGGTAGAGGCTTGGGCCGCTGGTGGCAGTGGAATTCTGTTGAAAACCACGAACAGTGGCAAGACATGGACTCGTGATAAAGCAGCTGATAATATTGCTGCCAATCTGTATTCAGTAAAGTGAGCTCCATACCTACGTTAACTAATATGTTAATTTCATTGTTTGGCTGATCACATTTTTGGAAATGTGAAGCTCAGGCACCTTCTTGAGGAAATTTCTACAGCACCTGTTTTTAGACATTTGCTCGCCTTTCTTTCCTTTTCCAGCCATATTCTTATTGCTAATTTGACGGCGGAAGTAAGGCTGAAAATTTCCCACTTCAAAATCAATAGGTGGTTAGCATTGAGTGTTACACACAAACATTATTATTTGATGTTTCTTTTCTTCATCTGGCTAGAAACCAAAAAAGAGCTAAAATGACTCCGTGTTTACATGTAAAGCATTGGGAGGTCACATAGTATCTCTACTTACTAATTATGCTTGGAGCTTTGTCACTTACCTAAAATGTTAATTGTATTCTTCATGTTCTATATCCAACAGTTGGGTTTAAGCTTATTATGAATTTATCTGGTGCAGGTTTATAAATGACAGAAATGGTTTTGTGCTAGGAAACGATGGTGTCTTGCTCCGGTATCTTGGATAAATCAACAGTTCAAACCGTGGTAATTTACTTCACATTTTGTTTTGGGTGTTATCTGTGTCCTTCTTCCCTTCTGATAATGAACTCCAAAAAGAAAAAATTGTTGTTGGAAGAATGCATGAGAGAGAGAGAGAGAGAAAGAGGGGGGGGGGGGGGGGGGGGGGGGGTTTTTTGGG
>CAUOFW020001525.1:501924-554034 GCA_963454935.2 Ilex paraguariensis
TGGGGGGGTTTGTTGAGGCTTCTCAATTGAGATGATTCAGTATAGATGGTTGTTTGGATTCAATTAACAAGGCAACATTTAAAATCATATTAGCAAATGGTAATATATTTAACATTGCAATATGCGTGCAGGTCTCTTAAATTCCGATTTTGTACTCCTGCAGCAGTGCCGTCTGATGCGGTTATGTATCGTGAATCTGAAACAAAGACATAAATACCGTGATGTTGCATTGTCAGTGTCGAGTAACTTCTTGTGTATTCGGACAACTCTTGGCTACTGGGGAGTTTATGCTAGTCTCCAATAGGATATGTAGTTAAGGATGTGGCTCTTGTCTGAACTTCCTTTTTTTCATTTCCTAATGGTATGTGATTTTTATTTTTTCAAGTAAGTTGTGTGCTCTAAAAAGCATTTGGAATTGGGACTTCGGAATGCCTAATTGTTGCAAAAATTGGCCTTTTGATGAAGCTTGCTAAGGTTGGAGGGGAAAAAAAATCTAAATCACAATGTATGTATAGGGCAAACTATGAACGCCCCCTAAATTTGACTAGTTTTAATTTGCCCACTAGAAGGCGTTTGTAATATTTACACTGTATTAGATAGTTGCTGGCTTTGGCTCATTGTGATTTGCATTCCCAACTTCGTGAGCCAATACTGCTGTACTAGCTATGGTCATGGCAGCCATATTTTGTTGGCTCTCTTTGAAAAATAATTTTATTATTGGAAAAATTATTTCCTAGAAAGATTAGTGAAGCTTCAAGTAATATGTATTGTGATATGATAATTATGTATATCAAAGAAATAATGAGAATAAAGAGGAGAGATACAAACACAATTTATAGAGGTTTGATACAACCCACTTGGCTTACATTCTCTCTTCATCCTTCTCCCTGGAGTCTTTTTTCACTAACTTGGTCCTCTTCAATGGGTGATAGTTAAACCTTTACAACCTTCTCCTTCTTGATACAAATTAGTCTTCCACTTTTGCTCGACTCAAAAAGAATAAACAACACACTCTATCTGTAAATGTTTCTCACAATACAAGAATCTCACTAAGCACAAGAGAGGAAGAGAATAGAAAGTTCTCTGGAATCTCTTTTTGCAAGATCAAGACAAATGAAGCACTATTCTCTTTTATTTTTGCTCAAGTGTTAAAAGGCCAAAAAGTTTTATTCAGGCTCTTTTTCCTCCTATTTATACTTCGGGCATATTAAATGAGAGAAACAACATCTAATTTCAAAATCTTGAGAAGATTTGGAAGAGTGCCGGTCGATTGGTAGGCTTCCGGATGTTACCATTAGAGCTGCAATTGGTGACATATAGATTTCCGGTCCGCCTTCTTCCCTTCCATTGCCTTTGTTCCATATCATTCGAACTTTTGGAAAGTACCACCTGTCGTACGGTCTGGACTTCTAGTAAGCACCTCCGGTTATCTGGAAGTTGTTTATGTTACATTTTTTGCAGTAGACTTTTGCCTTCATTCTTTCACCCTTTTTCTTTTCTTTTAACCAATCCAACAATTAGTTCCCATTAGGGTATTTGTTATCATCAAAATCATGCTTAACAAAGCATTAGGTCAACATTCTCTCTCCTTTTAGTGATGACAAACATCCTTAAAGAAATAAGCAATATGCATGTATTTTAATTTTGCTCCGCTTGAGCACATTGGGATTATCAAAAATACGATGAACCATTACCAATAACTTGACACGAGTAGAGAATATCTATTACACACAAATTTTATTGACCATTCAACGATGCATATATTGGAATATCTTGAGACATTAATGAAGATATATAGTTTACATATCCCAATGATAGTGAGACATATTGGAAATGTAAGTTAATTTTCAACCAATCATGATAGAAACATTCATAATTTCAAGATTAGTTATCTATAGAGCATTGGAATGTCATAATCAACCATCTCATAGATATTGAAAACCCCAAGAAAGGTTTAATGATAATTTAATATATCGAAACACATTCATCATAAACTTAATATTTAAAGTTATCAACTTCCAAATAAAAAACAAAGCATTCATCATCCACACAATTCAACATTGTCATCCTAAATGAGACTAAAATTCTTAGAAGTAAGGAGAAGAGCGATATTCCTAGCAACTATCATATATAGGAAGGAGGTGGTCCACAAAATATTGATATGAGAAAGTTTGTGATGCCATCAACTTTGGTGTGAACTCAGACATCTGAGTAGGTAGATACAGTAACGTTTTGGAGAGGCTTAGATCTCGCATGGTCACATAATGTATTGACGTGTTTGTTGGAACGATAGTTCCAAGATTCATTGATGGCGCTCGTATAATTAAATACAAATATTTATTCATATGTTAACCCTACAAGTCGAAATTAGGGTTTACCTTTGATGAGTTGAATAACACGAATGAAGATAGATGTAGATTGAATAGTAGGCTCAATGGACGTCAAGATCTTCTACCGTATGTCATTTTACGCCAAAATTCGAATGCAGTGTGGACTGCAATCTTCTAAATTTTCTCCCTCTCTCTCTACACCTCTTCTAAATGTGATGTAAAGTATATGGTTGAGAGAACTAGAGAGTACATATATTTATAGGCTGCAATAGAAACTTTAAGGAGAAATAATGACCGGACTTCAAATGNCTACCTCTTCTAAATGTGATGTAAAGTATATGGTTGAGAGAACTAGAGAGTACGTATATTTATAGGCTGCAATAGAAACTTTAAGGAGAAATAATGACCGGACTTCAAATGGGCCTAGAAATCTTATATCCAACCCACCTATTGTTGATCTCTCGGTCCTTATCTCAAAATTATATTTTGAACTCCTTGTTATTATATGTTTTTATGTTATGTTATATTAGGGTGTAACCCTTAAAGGTATTTTTAGTATTTTATGGTTGTATATATAATGGGGATGTAGTTATGTAACCCTAACACACTAGTCTCTTCACATTAATCTTATCTTCTTCCTCTCTTATTCTTCTTCTCTCATGATACAAATCCTAACGACTTCAAAATCTAACTTGGTATTAGAGCATTGAACCAAATTTATAGTCGAAATTCATCGGAAATCCACTGCGTAGTCAATAGTGTTTTTTGTCAAGTTCTGACAGGCTAATGTCAACATCAAACATGTCAAAAAATTTCAAAAAAATTATAGACATATTTGATTGAAGCTTATGGGAATATTGGTTATTTTTTGCAAAATTTTTTGAAGTTGTTTGGCTGGTTTTTTCAATTTTTGAAGTTTTTCCTGGTTTAAAGTTGTCGAGGGCGATATTTCCAATTTCAGCCCAATTTGTTGTTTGTTTTTCGATTGATTCTTCTTGGTGAGGTTCGACTGGGAGTGATCTGGACTACCCATCCAGTTTTGTTGCATTTGGATGGATTTCTAAAGTTTATTAGCTAAAACTGAACCGTTGGCTGCCTATTCTTGCGTTTTTCCACTATTGGGACTTCTTTTTTGCATCTGGTCTGTTTTGTCTTGGGTGGGTGTGAAAAGTATAGACCTTGAATACCCATGAGGAAGTATTGGGATTAGATCAGATTTGAGAGGTTTTTTGGCAACTTTTCAGCTTCAGTTACTATTTCGGCTATAGTTCCAGACCCTCTGGTTATGCGTGAGACCCTACTTCTACTGNTCATATGCTCCTTGGATAATAGATTCTAGAGCCACGGACCACATGACAGGTTCCTCTAGTCTTTTCTCTCCACACATTACATGTTCAGGTAAGGATAAAGTCAAGGTGACAGATGAATTTTTATCCTTAATTTTTGGGAAAGGTTCAATTAATTGATCACCCACTCTATCTCTCTCTTCTTTCCTCCATGTTCCTAATTTCTCCACAATTTATTGTCTGTTAGTAGTATTACTAAATCCTTGAATTGTTTAGTGGCGTTTTTTTCTACTCATTGTATCTTTTTGGAATTGGAATCGGGAAAAACGATTGGTAGTGGTAGAACACATGGTGCTCTTTATCTCCTAAACAATAAAGCTTCTCTTCAATCCACTTTTCAAACTTTCCAGACAAATGGTGTTCCAACCCTTTAGCTCTTACATCAGTGACACATACATTTAGGGCATCCTCTTGACGGATGGCCATCAACTGCTCAAGGTCAATATGGGAGAAGGGACCTTTTGATGGATGGCTCAGGAGCTCAAGGAACCAAGGAGATCTCATGAAAAGGCAAAACCTACCGGTATAATCAATGCCATACCTATCGGTAGAATCCATGCAAAACCTACCGATACGATACTTAAGACCTACCAGTAGAAAATCCCACTAGAGAACTTCTATCTCTGCCCGGCCAAAACATACTAGTAGGAAAGCCTACTGGAAAAAACCTACCGAAAGGTTACCCACGACCTACTGGTAGAACATGGCCAAAAAGCCCAAACATTTCTCCACACGATTCCACNCCATATGCTCCTTGGATAATAGATTCTAGAGCCACGGACCACATGACAGGTTCCTCTAGTCTTTTCTCTTCACACATTACATGTTCAGGTAAGGATAAAGTCAAGGTGACAGATGGATTTTTATCCTTAATTTTTGGGAAAGGTTCAATTAATTGATCACCCACTCTATCTCTCTCTTCTTTCCTCCATGTTCCTAATTTCTCCACAATTTATTGTCTGTTAGTAGTATTACTAAATCCTTGAATTGTTTAGTGGCGTTTTTTTCTACTCATTGTATCTTTTTGGAATTGGAATCGGGAAAAACGATTGGTAGTGGTAGAACACATGGTGCTCTTTATCTCCTAAACAATAAAGCTTCTCTTCAATCCACTTTTCAAACTTTCCAGACAAATGGTGTTCCAACCCTTTAGCTCTTACATCAGTGACACATACATTTAGGGCATCCTCTTGACGGATGGCCATCAACTGCTCAAGGTCAATATGGGAGAAGGGACCTTTTGATGGATGGCTCAGGAGCTCAAGGAACCAAGGAGATCTCATGAAAAGGCAAAACCTACCGGTATAATCAATGCCATACCTATCGGTAGAATCCATGCAAAACCTACCGATACGATACTTAAGACCTACCAGTAGAAAATCCCACTAGAGAACTTCTATCTCTGCCCGGCCAAAACATACTAGTAGGAAAGCCTACTGGAAAAAACCTACCGAAAGGTTACCCACGACCTACTGGTAGAACATGGCCAAAAAGCCCAAACATTTCTCCACACGATTCCACCAACAACGGGGCCCCACCTTTTGTCCTTTAAACCATGCCCTGACATCTTTAACACCCCATGATGATTTTCTAACCCCAAAACTCAGACTTGAAGCATGAGAGAGTGGGGAGAGAGAGAGAGAGAGAGGGGGAGGGAGGGAGAGGGTGGTTGGAAAAGCATGGGAGGACCATGCTTTAACTGAATTTGCTTGTTTTGGTGGACAATCTTTCTCCAATCACTCGAAGTCAGTCACTCATGCTAAGGGAGAGAGGATAGATGAAAATTGGGAGGCTGTTACACACAATTTCAAATTACAAGACTTTTAGAGAGAGAAGCTCTAAGGTAAAAGATGAAGTTTAAGAGAGATAAGTTGGGGTTTTTTTACATTTTCATGCACTATTTTCATTATAGTAAGCTCCATTTAACTTATAATCTTTCCCTTTTGCACTCTAATATCTTTTATTCAAGTTGTAATCAAGTTTAGTTAAGTGTCCTTGTATTTCATTTTTTACATTTGGGTATTTTCTCTACAAAAATTATATTTTGAGTATGAATGTCATTTCTTTTGTAGTTTAAACTTTTTTCCACACTTATACAAGTCTAGTTTTGATTTCATCACAATGTCTTTCTACTTCATGTTTGTTCTTTCTTTTACCATGCACAACTAAACTTTTAGTTGGGTAATCCTAGAGGGATTTTCTCTTGGTTATGTGAAATCGACTATCTTCCATTCTTTCTCGGAGTGTAAAGTGTTTGGTCTGACTAGGTTGAGTGTGGACGTGGTTGTGGGCTCCTAATACATCATAGACTTGTCACAGAGTATGTTTTTGTCCAACACAACCACATTAATCCTTCATTTCCTACGAATTAATCAAACATTGAGACACCATTGGTCGAATGAAATGAGTCGATTTGACATTTCTATTGGCATGACCTCTATGGATTAACAAACTTTGCTTTCTTGCATATTTCTTAACTCACAACTCTCCAAACTTCAAATCACAAGATTTTTCAATTTACACTTTTTTCACAAATCACCCTTCAAAATCATTTGACCTCGCCTTCCTTGAGGAGACGACCATAGAATACTCATTCCAATTGAAACAAGACATCGCAAGACTCTCTCTATGCTTGGGGAGCAATTTTGCACATACACATTTTTGTTCATCCACACATAATTTTCCCACTTCTTGCATTGAACCCGAGGGACAGTGACACTCACCAATCTCTATAAGTCATAAACACATAATTCGGGTTTGTGTTGGGAGGTTGGGGAAAATCATCCAAGCATTGTCCCGCACTTGAATAATTGTTTCCATAAAGGGTGAGCCACACTCAATACGGTATCTCCAAAAGAGACAACTCCCCAACCTAGATGCATATGAAATGTTCACACATCACTTCAACAATCAATCAAGCATCCATTCAAGAATATGCAATTCATAATGGATTCTAAATGTCATGTCATGTCATAAGATGGTACTCACACATGCAATGCAACTCGAGACCTTCATCAGTTCCTATAACACAAGTAATGTCATGTGTATGAATCCGGGCATTCCAAATCTCCGTAATTTATGTTGCACATCCAATTACCATTGACAAATCTTGGGGTCTTTCTTGGGGTGTGTATTTATGGACTTCCAACAACAGTCTGACATGACATCTATGGACTTCCACCANCAATTTATGTTGCACATCCAATTACCATTGACAAATCTTGGGATCTTTCTTGGAGTGTGTATTTATGGACTTCCAACAACAGTCTGACATGACATCTATGGACTTCCACCAATGGCTCCGCGTACGTCGACACACTTTATGGACTCAATACCAATGGAATGCGTATCCAAATCACCAGACCTTGCACTCGAGGGATCATTTAGCCCTTATTGTTAACCCAGACCCTTGTTTTCATGCAATCCATGTGACTCAGTTGAACCTTGGTCCAATTTTTCTGAGCCTACGCATCATCCACCAAGAATGATGTTTAATCAAATCGTGCACACACCCACACTCTTGTCAAATGCCCTCGAATGTGATCCTACCCATGCATATGAAAATGTAATGAACAATTGCATTTCATATCATTGTGCAATCAAGTTTTTAATTGCAATTTCAACATCATGTTCAACAAGTCTTGAGCACATTGGGAACAGTTTCATTATCTATTAACATGTCCAAATCCTCAATTTAACTTATATCATGAAGCATATAATTACATTCCAAAATCTTCACAAAGCATGTTCTATTAATTTTATTCAATTAACATGCTCATATCATTCAAGACATTTTTATCAAACTCCCAAAAGACACAAAATCGTGTAAACACATAACCATGCCCAATTTATCACATTTCTTATGAAATCACCAAACAAGTAATTTCAACCAACCCAATTCATGCTAAAATTGATTTTATATATTCTTATACCATTTCACATATTCTAGTTACTCTAGGAGTATATTTAAACAAGAGAACCCCACCTCTTGAAAAACCATAGGTTGGAAATAAACTTAATTAGGAAAATAACCCCACCTCTTGAAGCATAATACTGCATAGCAGAAGCTTCAAAATACTCAAATCAAGCCTCAAGGTTTTGGTCCCAATAATCCAGTTCTTGAGAAGTTCGCAAAACCCGTGATCTTTGGTACATACTCGTAGCTCTTGTTGTATAGAACAACTTTTGTTCTTGACCCCAAGTGATTTAGCGGACGGAGAGCCGTAGATCGCAAGGAGAAGCTTGAGATTTCTTGAGTTTCTCTCTCTTCTTTGCCTCTCTCTCTATCTATCTGGAAATCAGCAGAGTAATGGAGAGAAAAATCTGATTTGTCTCACCTATTTATACTCCCGAATACTTGCCTCTCTCTTTTTTTGATCCGATTTCATTATGAATCAATTAAATCTCGTTTTGTGTTATGTTCAATATATTTTATTTGAACTAACTTTAAATTATTTCTTGAATTTCATGAATAAAATTTGATCACATTTATTTTAATCGTGCGACATCCGATTGTATCGTAAAACAAAAAAAACTCGATTGTCTCAGAATTCAACAAAAATTGACTGGATTACTCAATTTTGTGAGACGAATCCAATGATGAGGTCCGTTTATTCATCCGAGTTCTAGAAAATTTGGGTTTTCAACCTATGCCATAACGACTAATTACCATTTTGCCCTTTACAATAAAATTTAAATTTTTCCCCCTTAAAGAAATTTTGTCCTTGAAATTCGCACACATGTACATACAACCACCGACATATGCAACAAGTTATATGATGCCTTATGACTACAAGAGTGTACCTCTATCCTCNTCTTCACAATAAAAATTTAAATTTTTCCCCCTTAAAGAAATTTTGTCCTTGAAATTCGCACACATGTACATACAACCACTGACATATGCAACAAGTTATATGATGCCTTATGACTACAAGAGTGTACCTCTATCCTCGAACAAGAATGAATAACTGACACGTATTGTATCCTAATGCTCCCATGTCGCCTCCTTCACACCATGGTATTGCGACAACACCATCATCAGCCTCACGGTCATACTTTGCAAAGCTTGTTCTTGGCTATCCATGATCCGCATTGGTCTCTCCTCAAAGGTCTCATCCACATCAACAACTAGCTCTCCCCAATCCACCATATGCGTAGGATCTGGAGTGTATTTTTGGAACATGGAGACATGAAACACTGCATGAACACTAGATAAATTTGGTTGTAACACCAACTAGTAAGCAATTGTGTCAACCTTCTCAAGTACCTCAAAGGGCCCGATATACCTCAACGATAACTTTTCTCGCTTTCTGAACCTGACCACTCCCCTTTTAGGTATCACCTTCAAGAAGATGTAACCTTCAAACTCAAACTTAAGTGGTCTCTACCACTTTTTGGCATAGCTCTTACACCTGCTTTGAGCTGTGAGAAAACACTTTTGTTACCTTCTCTGAGGTGTCTCTAATCAAGTTCGAACCCGTAGAAGGTCTCTCTTGAATTTTCGTCCAACAAATTGGAGAATGGCACGATCTCCTATAGTGCACCTCATAGGGTGTCATCTATATGCTCGCTTAATAACTACTGTTGTAGGCAAATTCTCCTAAGGGTAAGTGCTTTTTCTAGCAACCTTGAGATCAAGGACGCATGCTCATAGCATGTCCTCTAAAGTCTAGATGGTCCTTTNCCATCTATATGCTCGCTTAATAACTACTGTTGTAGGCAAATTCTCCTAAGGGTAAGTGCTTTTTCTAGCAACCCTTGAGATCAAGGACGCATGCTCATAGCATGTCCTCTAAAGTCTAGATGGTCCTTTTAGACTGATTGTCCGTCTGGTGATGAAAAGCTATACTCATCATCAACTGTGTCCCATAGACCACTGGAAACTCTCCCAAAAATGCATTGTGAACCTAGGATCTCGATTCGATACTATAGATATGGGTACCCCATGTAACTGAACTACATTCCATATATACAACCTGTAGAATTTCTCTAGTTTGAAGGTCATCCGCACAACCAAAAAGTGTGCTGACTTTGTAAGCCAGTCCACTATCACCCATACCGCATTGTGCCCTTGCGAAGTCTGTGGTAAGTGGGTCACAAAATCCATAGTGACATGTTCCCACTTCCACTTTGCCACCTCCAAATGCTAGAGCAACTCTGCTGGTCTTTGGTGCTCATCCTTGACCTGTTGATACGTGAGACATCTACTAACAAAGTAACCAATGTGCCTTTTCATCCCATTCCAATAATACTAGTGATGAAGATTGTGGTACATCTTTGTGCCACCTACATGTAGGGCAAAGTAGGAGCAATGAAACTCCCTAAGGATCTCCTTTCTCAGATTCATAGACTAGGGAACTACAACCCTTCCCCTGAACTGACGACTACCATCTGCGTGAATGGTCAAGCCCTTGTCACCTGTACCCGACTATACCTAGTCCCTAATGGACAATACCTCTGTATCTTGCCCCTAGGACTCAATCACTCGGCTCAATAGGGAAGACGTAGCCACCAAACTCCCTAAAGTATCCTAAGCCTGACCCATTTAGTGTAGCCCGAACTGCCCTACAATCTTGAGCATCTACCACTCCCGTAAGCTATACTAGCCAAGACTCCTCGTGACTTCCGATTGAGTGCATCAACCACCACATTCATCTTATCGGGATGATAATGCAAGGTGAAGTTATAGTCCTTCATTTACTTTGTCCACCTATGTTGCCTCATGTTGAGGTCCCACTTGGTGAAGATGTACTTCAGGCTCTTGTGGTCCAAAAATATCTCATACTGCTCCCCATACAGGTAGTGACACTATGCCTTAAAGGCAAAGATGATAGCCGCCAACTCTATGTCATGCGTGGGGTAATTCTATTCGTGACTTTTCAAGTACCGTGAACCATAAGCTACCACTCTCCCGGGCTGCATCAAAACACACCCAAGTCCGTCCTTAGAGGCATCACAATACACTATGTACCTTTGCACCCTCTCCCGGAAGTTTCAAAATTGGAGCTGAAATAAGCTTCCTCTTCAACTCTTGGAATGCCCCCTCACACGAGTTATTCTATTAAAACTTAACCTCATTCATGGTTAATCTAGTCATTGGTGTAGCTAGTTGGAAGAAATCCTCCATGAACCTCTAATAATACCCCGCTAATCCCAATAAACTGCATATCTTGAAGACTGAGTTTGGTCTCTCCCAACTCATAACTGTCTCCACCTTTTTCGGGTCAATTGACAAACCTGAATCTGACACTACGTGTCCAAAAAAATTCACCTCCATCTGCCAAAATTCACACTTGCTGAACTTGACGTACAACTGGTGGTCTCTCAAGGTCTCGAGAATAATCCTCAAGTGATCCTCATGCTCCTCCTCATACTTGGAGTTGATCAGAATGTCATCAACGAATATTACATCAAAATGATCTAAGTAGAGTTGAAGCACCCTATGCATGAGATCCATAAATATCATTGGGGCATTCATCAATTCGAATGATATCACAGTAAACTCAAAATGTCCATATCGCATTCTTAACACCATCTTAGGGATACTATCTCCCTAATTCTCAGCTGATGGTATCCCATATGTAGATCTATCTCAGAGTAGACCCGTGCCCCTCTTAGTTGATCAAACAAGTCATCAATCTGTAGCAATTCTTGATGGTAACCCAATTCAACTACCAGTAGTTTATACACAATCTAGGGGTCCTATATTTCTTCTTGACAAACAATACTAGAGCACCCCAAGGTGAGGTACTCAGTCTAATGAAACCCTTGTCTAACAATTCTTGCAACTGGACTTTGAGTTCTTGCAACTTTGTAGGTGCCATTCTAAGTGGCGTTATAGAAATAAGAGATGCATAGAGTTGTAACTCAATAGTGAAGTCCACATCCCGATGTAGAGGTAATTCTGGTAACTTGTTTGAAAAACTATCTGCATACTCAAAAACTACCCGAGGTAGACCCAACTTATGTCTCGCCTTGTTCTCAAGAGTAAGACTTGCTAGCCAACCCATCAACTGCCCGTGCCAACGAGAGTCATACACGATTTGGGGTAAAACATCATACTTTTCCCCCTAAAACTTGAAACAAACACCCTCTGGTGTATTATCAGTGACCTTCTTTTGATTAACATCGATGACGATTCGGCGTGTCTCCAACCAATCTATCCCAATGATGACATCAAACTCTGACATGTCCATGATCCTAAGCTCCATGGTGAGTAGAATCTACAAGATCTCTAGCACACCCCTGACATATCTGATCAGTGCAAACCCTAGCTCCTAGACTCACATGTAATGGCTCTTCCAAGGTCTCAACCTTTAAGCCCAAATTCTTTACACATGATGCATCTATGAATGAATGCGATGCATCAGAATCAAATAATACACTTGCCCGTAAGCGATAGATTAGAAATGTACCTTGAATCACCAATTGATCCACCGACTTAGTTTGAGGTGTGATGAAGTAAACTCGCCCTTCGGTCCCCAAAGTCTTGGCCTATAAGCCCTGTCCTCGACCTCGACCCGTGAAGTGGTGAGGGCCTGTGTAGCACTGTAGAACTAGAATTGATTTCAATGACCCATGGTAGGATAGGGGGAATGAAGAAAGTCTATGGATGCCCTACCAATGACTGTGACTAAGATGCCCCATAGCTTTGGGATCCTTGCCTCTGGGAACAATCCCGCTTCAAGTGGCCTGACTGTCGGCACAAATAAAATATCCTATGGCCTCCTTGGAACATCCCCTAAAAGTTCTTTCCCCCTTGGGAAAATTGATTCTGGCCTTGGCCTTGATAGCCTCAGCCTTGCCCCTGAGATCCTTGTAGGGTAGATGTTTGTTACTTCTTCCCTGAACTAGAAGAAGAGGATTAACCCTCCTTCTTCTTATCCTTAGCACCCGCTTCTCGGTTGCTCCTTGCATCTTCCACTTCCCTCTCAATGGCCATGACAGTCTCGACCATTAAGTCCAAGTCTTATAGGCCTACAATCTTTCCCTGGATGGATAACTTCAAGCCATCCTCGAACCTCCTCACTTTGNGAGTCCAAGTTTTATAGGCGGTGACCTACAATCTTTCCCTGGATGGATAACTTCAAGCCATCCTCGAACCTCCTCACTTTGGCCATATTTGTGGCCACGTAGCCATCGACGAAATGGGCTAACTCAGTAAAATTAGCCACATATTCCATCACTGTCATATTTCCTTGCTTCAAGTTTAGGGATTACTGGGCTTTCGTTTGCCAAACAGCCGACGAGAAGTACTTGTTCATGAAGAGCTCATGGAACTCTCCTCATTTCATTGCCTCTATGTTCTTTGAGGCCTTTGCCTATTCCCACCATAGATGCCTCTCTCTTAAGCTAGAATGCAGCTAACCTTAGCTTAGTAGCATCGAATATGATCTCCATAGCCTCCTAGATCTTGTCCACTTGTTAGAACCAATGGTTGACCACTACTGGATCCATACCTCCTATGAAAATTGGTGGCTTGTGTGCCTTGAACCTCTGGAGGTTGTTTGAGCCTCCATGGCCTACATTGGCACTGGCTTGTGTAAAGGTAGGCGCCATTGTGCCTATAGCCTCTAGGAACGCTTGTTAATCAAAGGCCAGTGGTGGTTGGTTGTTGTTTTGTCCACCCCCTCGACTATTCCAGTCTCCTCTTCCTCTGTTTTCCATCTACACACTATAAGATAGCAATAAAGCACTAATTTAGCATCCCAAAGTTAGGGATCAAAGTCAAAGCATTAAGAATTTTCTCTCCTTGTCTCACTAGTAAGATGTGTGGCACCCATTAGTAGACACCTTAACCCTAAACTTTCACATTCTTTATTTTTTGACCCCTATGGTTATGTTTTCTAACTCTAGTGTCTCAATTTTCATACACATTTAATCATGCATATAATTCATAGAGCGCATAACATGTAACAATTAATGCACATAACATGTAATACATAATGGATGCAATGACCTAGCCTCATGCCCCGCAAGCCCTAGGTAAATCATCCAAGCTCTGATATCAAGCTGTGACGCCCCAAAATCTGGGGGTCCTTTATTAATCTGTTGATCACCCATCAATTTGCGGAAGCATCCGTGAATGCCACTTGACTCGATATCATGTTAACATTTCCCCTTCACCAGGATCATANTGCCCCAAAATCTGGGGGTCCTTTATTAATCTGTTGATCACCCATCAATTTGCGGAAGCACCCGTGAATGCCACTTGACTCGATATCATGTTAACATTTCCCCTTCACCAGGATCATAACCCATACAGAGTTTGGACAGAGTCTCCCTTATACCGAAGCACTCCCAATGCTTAACCTGTTCACATGTCAATACTTAGTCATTCCAAGGTCTATCCCCATCAATTAGGACTTGATGTTTAACCAATTATATCTCATAAGTGAGAGGACTCAAGATCTAAAGGCTTGAAAGAGCTATATTTAAAATTTTAAAATATTTGAAAGAGGTACCGGTAGCTATCCCTACATGGTACCAGTACCTGAGCCTTTTGTTTGCTTGGTACCAATACCTGAGTAACGGGGTACCGGTACCTAGACCTCTTGTTCCTAGGTTCCTTCCAATTGCCAGGTACCGATACTTAAATGACAGACTACCGGTACCTGAGCCCATTGTTTGCTAGGTACCAATACCTACATGTCGTGGTACCAGTACCTAAGTCCACTATCCATTGAGGTATAGGTACCTGAAGCCTTGGTACCGGTACCTGTGCCCACTTGAGTCCAAGTATTGGTACCCGTATGTCGAGGTACCAGTACCTGGCCCATGCAATTGTGTGGTATTGGTAACTAATCACTTGGTACTGGTACTTGGGCCCTATTTTTCCACAATTCTTTCCATTTTCAATTTCAACTCATCCAATCTCATTCCAAGTTCATCCAAATTTATATAACATCCAAATTTACACAAATTTAGTCCATATAAGTTCATTATACAATCCTTTATACACCATTGCAAGTCTAAAATAGTTTATACCATTGTTTTACAAACACGTAATTTAAAGCCAGAATTTGGCTTCTTCTCAACATGGACCCCAGTGAGGGCTATTCATTGACGCTTGTCCCACACCTGAAATATTGTTCCCATAAAGGGTGAGCCATGCTTAATAGGGTATCTCCTAAGGAGGCTACTCCCAAACCTAGATGCATATGACATGTTCACACATCACTTTAACAATCAATCAAGCATCCATTCAACAATATGCAAATTCATAATGGATTCTAAATGTCATGCCATGCCATTAGATGGTACTCACACATGTAATGCAACCCGAGCCCTTCATCAGTTCCCATAACAAATACAATGCCATACATATGAATTTGAGCATTCTAAGCCCCCGTCATTGATGTTGCATATCCAATGATCATTTACAAATCCTAGGTCTTTCTTGGGGTGGATATTTATGCAATTTCACAAACGGGTATCCAACCAACACTACATCTTTGGACTTCCACCAATGGCTCTGCGTATGTCGACACACTTTATGGACACAATACCAACGGAGTGTGTATCCAAATCACTGAGTCTTGCACTCAAGGGATCATCTAGCCCTTCTTGCTAACCCTGACCCTTGTCTTCATGCAACCCGTGAGACTTAGTCAAACTTTGGTCTAACTTTTCCGAGCCCACACATCATCCACCAATAATGGTGTTTAATCAAAACCATGCACACACTCACACTCATGTCAAATGCCCACGAATATGATGCTACCCATANATGAGACTTAGTCAAACTTTGGTCTAACTTTTCCGAGCCCACACATCATCCACCAATAATGGTGTTTAATCAAACCATGCACACACTCACACTCATGTCAAATGCCCACGAATATGATGCTACCCATACATATGCAAATGTAATGAATAATTGCATTTCATATCACTATGCAATTAAGTTTTCAATTGCAATTTCAACATTATGTTCAACAAGTCATGAGCACATTGTGAGAAGTTTCAATGTCTATCAACATTTTCAAATCCTCAATGTAACTTATATCATTAAGCATATATTTTTTTTCTTTTTTTGGAGGGGAAAGGGGACTTGAACCCTTGATCTCAAGAAGACAAAACCTTTACAAGACAAAGAATACCATTAGACCAAAGACCAATTGGTACTAAACATATAATTACATTCCAAAATCTTCACAAAGCATGTTATAATAATTTCATTCAATTAACATGTTCATATCATTCAAGGAGTTTTATCAAACACTGAAAAGGCACAAAATCACGTAAACACCTAATCATGCCCAATTTATCACATTTCTCATGAAATCACCAAACAAGCAATTTCAACCAGCCCAATTCATTCTGGAATTGATTTTATACATTCTTATACCATTTCCCATACTCTAGTCACACTAGGAGTATATTTACACAAGAGATTTCATCTCTAATCATGCTACTCATTTTATATACAAATCCTAACTTGGAAATAAATCTGATTAAAAATAGATGCCTACCTCTTGAAGTGTAATACCGCGTAATAGAAACTTCAAAATATCCAAATCAAGCCTTAAGGCTTTGGTCCCAACAATCTCGTTCTTGAAAAGTTGCCAAAACCTGTGATCTTTGGTACTTACTCGTAGCTCTCGTGACGTAGAACAACTTTTGTTCTTGGCCCAAAGCGATTCGACAAACGAAGAGCCATAGATCGCAAGGAGGAGCTTGAGACTTCTTTAGTTTCTCTCTTTTCTTTCCCTCTCTCTCTCTCTCTATCCAAAAATTAGCTGATTAATGGGGAGAAAATTCTGATTTTTCTCCCCTATTTATATTCCGAAATACTTGGCTCTCATTAAGCCACACACATCTCTTTTTTCTGACCTGATTTCGTCTTGAATCAATTAAATCTCGTCTTGTGTTATGCTCAATATATTTTATTTGAATTAAATTTAAATTATTTCTTAGGTTTCACAAATAAAATTTGATTGCATTTATTTTAATCGCGCGCCACTCAATCGTATCGTAATATGCAAAAAATTTGACTATTTCAGAATTCAACGAAAATAGTCTGGGTAATTAGATTTCACGAGAAGAATCCAACGGTGAGATCCATTTCATCATCTGAGTTCTAGAAAAATTAAGTTTTTAACCTGTACCATAACGGCTAATTACCCTTTTGCCCTTTATAATAAAAATTTAAATTTTTATGGGTTTTATAGTGTTTTTCCAACTAAAGTTCGGGTAGTTTTGCCACCTTGGATTATAGGTGTCAGAATACAGGTTGAAATAAGGCTTGTTAAATTTGGTAACGTGGACTGTTCCATCAAGACTTATTTAAATGGTGGAATGGTAAGACACCCTCACTAGTGGAATGTCCTGACAAAACAAAAATTCCAGACGACTAGTTGGTGGGGGACACAATAGAAAATTCATTGACCTTTCTCATCTCTAGAGTATCGAGCTTTCGAGACAAGGTAGTCATTCTGGCCCTTAGATCATCATACTCTTTGAACACATATTTCCCTCCCNCACGACTAGTTGGTGGGGGACACAATAGAAAATTCATTGACCTTTCTCATCTCTAGAGTATCGAGCTTTCGAGACAAAGGTAGTCATTCTGGCCCTTAGATCATCATACTCTTTGAACACATATTTCCCTCCCTTGGATGTGGACGGTCTAGTTTCGACAATGTTTGGTGAGGTAGAGTCCCACATTTGAGAAATCTTAGATATAGTGTTAAAAAACTCAAATGCCTGATTAGGGTTTTTTCCATGAANTCATTTTTTGTTTATGAGCTGAGGAGCTCATTTTTAGCTTCTTAGCTACTCCAAGGGGTCATGCAGCGATGGATCAGAACATGTCATTTTATCGAGAATTGTCTTATTACAAAATGAAATTTACTGGAAAAATTTCTTAAGGTGCTCTACGTTCCAGGAATGTGGCAGGACCTGACCTTCTTCTGTTTGTAACTCGTAGTTTCTAGGCCTTACCACTCTTGAGACAATGTAGGGACCTTCCCAATTATGGCCCAATTTCTCATGAGTGGGATCCTTTCTTTCAAGCAGGAGCCTCCTAAGTACTAGATCCCTAACTTTAAAACTCTTGTGCCTGACCCTCCTGTTATAGTATCTTGTTGTCTTCCTCTGGTAGCTCTTAATGTGCTGCAGGGCTCCATCCCTCCTTTCATCCAAGAGATCAAGGTTCAGCAGAAGTGATTTGTCATTATGTTCTGACTTTGCGAGCTCTGCCCTAGGAGACGGGATTCCTACTTCCACAAGCACCACCACTTCGGTTCTGAATGCCAAAGCAAAAGGCATTTCTTGAGTTGCTGACCTGACAGTTGTCATGTAGGCCCATAGCACTTCTGGGATGTGCTATACCCATTTTCCCTTTAGAGCCTCCAATTTAGTTTTCAGAGTTGCCTTTATAGTTTGGATAGTGACCCCTGCTTGTCCATTGGACTGAGGGAAAATTGGAGCTGAAAAGTAATTCTTTATCCCTAGTTTAGCACAGAATTTTTTGAACTTTGGGTAGTCGAATTGTTTTTCATTGTCAGAGATGATTGCCCTAGGGATCCCAAACCTACAAATTAAGGACTTCCACGTGAAATTCTGAACCTTCTGTTCTGTGATCATTGACAAGGGTTCCACCTCTGCCCATTTGGTGAAGTAGTCTACTCTAATGATGGCGAACTTGCATTGCCCCACACTTACGGGAAGGGGACCAAGAATTTCTAAGCTCCATTGCTGGAATGGCCAAGGGCTTACTACTGACATTAGGATCTCTGGTGGATAATGGGAGATATTGGCGTGCAACTGGCAGAATTTACACTTTTTGACTAGGTTTGTAGCATCCTTGAGCATGGTGGGTCNCCTTGGATGTGGACGGTCTAGTTTCGACAATGTTTGGTGAGGTAGAGTCCCACATTTGAGAAATCTTAGATATAGTGTTAAAAAACTCAAATGCCTGATTAGGGTTTTTTCCATGAACTCTCCTTAGGCCATCAGTTCCAAAAATTAACGTAATGTAGAGGGAAGGGCATCATAAAAAAAACTAACTAGGGTCCAACTTTCGAATGAATGATGTGGGCAAGCTTCTTTTTTACTTCTGAGGATTCTTGGAGATCCACTGAGCTGCACTACAGGGAGTGTAGGGTCCCCCGATCCTAGAGGAGCTATTCTCATACAGGTAAGTGTCTTGAGTGCCTTCACTGCCTAGGTTCCACGATGGCTTGTTCTCATTGAATTTTTTGCCTTGCAGGTGCACCTGATCTGGACCTGGTGGAGGCGATGAAGGTTGAACAGATGGTCCATGTTGAGCCTATGCCTTTTTATGAGCTGATGACATCAGATAATCTTTTCTTGTTCAATGCTGCAACGACTGCTATGGACTTTGTTTCTTTCCATAACTCTCCTGATCCTTTCCCTTTTGAATTGGATGAGGACGAAGATGCTGGTACATATTCTAGGAAGCGCAAGAGAAGTCGCTCCACTAGTGGCTCCTCTTCTCCCTCGTCTGGATCTTCCTTGGGAGTAGTACTATTTTATTCAGCTGGACAGAAACTTATGAATTTGCTTTCGAAGGTGGAGAAGGAGAGAGATGAGCTAAGGGAAGATAATACGCGTCTTCAGGATGCAAACGCTTCACTAGAGGAGGAAATAGCAGAGGTAAAGGAGAGACTTGGGAGAGTGTAGAACCCTTCATCTTTTCTTCTTCATTCCTCTAGAGACAGGCCTCTTCATGATGTTTTGTAATTTCCTCTCATTTGTTGTTGAATGTTTGCTCTTTTGTATGTGCTTATAAGCAGCAAATTTGTTGCGTTAATTCTTTGTTTTGTGGCATGTTTTATGAGCTGTAGGCTCATATCTTTATGGGCTGAAAAGCTCACCATAATTCTATGTGCTAAAGAACTCATCTTAATTTTATGAGCTGAGAAGCTTGATTAACCCTAATTAGTGTGTAAACTATAATGATTAAGTAATCAACTTTGTAAGATAAAACAACTAAAATTATCAATTAGGAGTAATTATAATTTGTGTGGAAATTAAAGTTTTAAATACTTTATGTTTAAATTTCAGGGTCTAACGCAGAAATACTAGAGAATACGAGGCAATTTTGCAAAACTTGAAACAACAAAGGAGCAAAGTGTAATATAGACACATGGAACATCCAGCACGCGACTCATGGATCAACTACAAGGCATCTTGAAGCTTAAGAACAAGACACTTGGAACCTCTTGCAAGGCAACACCATTTGGATGGTGATCCTAGGGTTCGGATGGTCACTAGGTGGCAAAGCCTTACCTTTCCACCTCAACCTTACCTTTTCACCTCATGCTTGCATTTTGCCTATACATAGGAGTGTTCTCCACCATTTCAAGAGGCCGGCCATCCTAGAGCTCCAAAGGGAGAAATCCATGGGAAGAAAAAGAGAGAAAAAGAAAGAAAGAAAGAGAAATTAAAATACAAATCCGGTCTGTCCTACACTAATATTCTGTATTTCAACATTTTTGTTGTATCTTTCTATTCGGATAGTTGAACTACCGCCACTTTTTTTGTCTTAATTGATAATAAAGGTGGTTGTGTTTCAGTTGTTCCATGTGAAAGAAGTTTTAGAGTTTATATTTTAATTTCAGTTGTAATGAAAACTGCCCGCACTTCTTGCTTGTTTGTAGCAATGGAGAGTGAGTAGTTCACTTATTCCTTCGGTGAAGGGTGAACATATGTATATTATTGGTTAACTTCTAAAAATGCTGATGTTTTATTTATATCTTTATCTATATATGTATTATAAGCTTCATGCATGATACAGTGATGTGCGTAGTTTTGGTGCTATGCTTGGAATTATGTCATCAGTGTATCATTAACCTGCTAGTAAAACAACCACGACATTCCTATCGGTATGGTTTATCCTCCACTGGAATGCTCAGGATGTTTAACTGTTGCATGGTACTAAACCTAAATGATCCTCATGAATGACTTGTCCTTCTGGATTATTAGGATTGTTCATAGATAATAATACTTCCAGATGAATATCTATGGTATTCCTATCAATATGGCTAGTCCTCCATCGGAATGCTGAGGATGTTCTACTGTAGCATGCTATAACTATCAGATTAATGACCTAAGTGATTGTCATGAGCAGCTTGTCCTTTTGGATTACTAAGATCGTTTAACTGGTGTAAATTATAATATTCCCAATCGAACAACCATGGCATTCCGATCGGTATGACTTGTCCTCCACCAGAACGCTGAGGATGTTTAACTAGTATATATGTATCATAGATGGAGTCAAATGAATAATTCAAGTATTCTGCATGAATGACATGTCCTTCTGGTTTGCTTGGATTAATCATTTGATACATCTATTACCAGCTAACCTAAAAAGTTGCTATGTTATGACTAATACCACCAGTTGGCCTAAGTGGCTGTGTTATGATTTATTATGTATGCACCTACTATTATGGAGACAAATGAATAATTCAAGTGATCCTCATGAATGACTTGTCCTTCTGATTTGCTTGGATTAATCAATTATCATGGATACCACTAGCTAACCTAAGAGTTGCTGTGTGATGGTTTATATACATCAGACCTACCGGTTGACTTTTCAGTAAAATGGGAGTTAATTGCTGTGAGGTAGCATTTCTAGTGTTCAACTAATATAAAGCATTTGGAATCCCTAAACTGAAGGGTATCTTTTACATTATTGTCATTAACAAGCTTACCTACACACTTTATTTAATTAAACTAGTTCTCAACCTAAGCTCACATCACAAGCTATCACATGTACACCACTTTAAACAATAACTTTACATTTTTTTTATTATTTATTTTATTTTAAATTCTAATTACTAAATATCTCTGTGGGATCGATACTTGGACTTAAACCGAGAAAACTATAATTTGACCACTTATACTTGGGTGTATAATATAATATAAATTAAATCACGAAATAGTGCAAATCAGAGCTCATCATGATTTTATGAGCTTGAGAAGCTCATCTTTTACTTATGAGCTGAAGTGCTCATCTTTTGTTTATGAGCTGAAGAACTCATATTTGGCTTATGAGCTAAAGAGCTCATCTTATGTTCATGAGCTGCAGAGCTCATATTTTATTTATGAGCTAAAGAGCATCTTATGTTTATAAGCTAAAGAATTCATCTTATGTTTATGAGCTGAAAAGCTCATCTTTTATTTATGAGCTGAAGAACTCATCTTATGGTTATGAGCTAAAGAGCTCATTTTTTGTTTATGAGCTGAGGAGCTCATTTTTAGCTTCTTAGCTACTCCAAGGGGTCATGCAGCGATGGATCAGAACATGTCATTTTATCGAGAATTGTCTTATTACAAAATGAAATTTACTGGAAAAATTTCTTAAGGTGCTCTACGTTCCAGGAATGTGGCAGGACCTGACCTTCTTCTGTTTGTAACTCGTAGTTTCTAGGCCTTACCACTCTTGAGACAATGTAGGGACCTTCCCAATTATGGCCCAATTTCTCATGAGTGGGATCCTTTCTTTCAAGCAGGAGCCTCCTAAGTACTAGATCCCTAACTTTAAAACTCTTGTGCCTGACCCTCCTGTTATAGTATCTTGTTGTCTTCCTCTGGTAGCTCTTAATGTGCTGCAGGGCTCCATCCCTCCTTTCATCCAAGAGATCAAGGTTCAGCAGAAGTGATTTGTCATTATGTTCTGACTTTGCGAGCTCTGCCCTAGGAGACGGGATTCCTACTTCCACAAGCACCACCACTTCGGTTCTGAATGCCAAAGCAAAAGGCATTTCTTGAGTTGCTGACCTGACAGTTGTCATGTAGGCCCATAGCACTTCTGGGATGTGCTATACCCATTTTCCCTTTAGAGCCTCCAATTTAGTTTTCAGAGTTGCCTTTATAGTTTGGATAGTGACCCCTGCTTGTCCATTGGACTGAGGGAAAATTGGAGCTGAAAAGTAATTCTTTATCCCTAGTTTAGCACAGAATTTTTTGAACTTTGGGTAGTCGAATTGTTTTTCATTGTCAGAGATGATTGCCCTAGGGATCCCAAACCTACAAATTAAGGACTTCCACGTGAAATTCTGAACCTTCTGTTCTGTGATCATTGACAAGGGTTCCACCTCTGCCCATTTGGTGAAGTAGTCTACTCTAATGATGGCGAACTTGCACTGCCCCACACTTACGGGAAGGGGACCAAGAATTTCTAAGCTCCATTGCTGGAATGGCCAAGGGCTTACTACTGACATTAGGATCTCTGGTGGATAATGGGAGATATTGGCGTGCAACTGGCAGAATTTACACTTTTTGACTAGGTTTGTAGCATCCTTGAGCATGGTGGGTCAGTAATATCCCTGCCTTAAAGCTTTTCCTGCCAGAGCTCGGGCTTCTATGTGGTTACCGCAGATTCCTTCATGAATTTCTCTAAGTATGTAGTTAGCATCCTCGTTTCCTACGCATTTGAGGGGAGGTGCCAAAAAGCCTCTCTTATACAAGTTCCCTTGCAAGATAGAGAATCTGGCCGACCTCGTTCTCATCTTTGCAGCTTCCTTCAAGTCTGCTGGCAAGGTTCTATTCTGAAGATATTCTATGATGGGGTCCATCCAGTTGGGTGAGGCCAGAATGGGGAGCACTTCTTCCTCCTTGGTGCTTACTGACGGCTCTGCTAGGTGCTCCATTGGTATCAATCTATCTAGGTTTTCCTGCGAGGCAGTTGCTAGTCTTGCCAGTGCATCTGCCCGTGAATTCTCAAACCTAGAAACGTGCTTGATCTGAAATTGCATAAATTTCTTAATCAATTCTTTTACCTTTCTAAGATACAGGACCATTTTCTCGCCCTTGGCCTCATAAGATTCCTCTATTTGTTTTACCACAAGCTGGGAGTTACTGCAGACCTCAAGTTGTTCCGCCTCCATTAATAACACAAGGTTTAGCCCAGCAATGTCTGCTTCATATTCTACTTCATTGTTCGAAGCCTTAAACCCAAACCTAAGAGCGTACTCGACATCTATTCCATCTGGGGAAGTCATAATCAGACCAGCACCACTCCCTTGAGCATTGGCAGCTCCGTTTACGGAAAGCATCCACACTAGGAGGTCAGGAACTAGCTGTGTTGCCTCCGTAGATGCTTCTGACTTGAATTCTCCAATGAAATCTACTAGAATCTGTCCTTTGATCACTGTCCTCGGCTTGTATCTGATATCGCACTCACTAAGCTCAATGGCCCACTTAACCAACCTCCTAGAAGATTCCGATTTATGCAACACCTGCTTCATCGGTTGATTTGTTGGGACCTCAATAGTATGGGCTTGGAAGTATGGTCTAAGTCTTCTTGTGGTCATAACCAAGGCCAAGACTAGTTTTGCCATCCTTGAATATCTTTCCTCTGCTCCCCTCAGAGCTCTGCTACAGTAGTAGACTGGCTGCTAAGCTCTATCACTCTCCCTCACCAGTGCTGCATTGGTTGAGAAATCCAAAACTACAAGGTATAGAATGAGCACCTCTCCTTTTAGTGGACTTACCAGGACAGGGGTGAGCTCAGATAGTCCTTCAAGGCTTTGAATGCTTCTTCACATCGGGTGTCNTCAGTAATATCCCTGCCTTAAAGCTTTTCCTGCCAGAGCTCGGGCTTCTATGTGGTTACCGCAGATTCCTTCATGAATTTCTCTAAGTATGTAGTTAGCATCCTCGTTTCCTACGCATTTGAGGGNCAGAGCTCGGGCTTCTATGTGGTTACCGTAGATTTCTTCATGAATTTCTCTAAGTATGTAGTTAGCATCCTCGTTTCCTACGCATTTGAGGGNCGCAGAAATACTAGAGAATACGAGGCAATTTTGCAAAACTTGAAACAACAAAGGAGCAAAGTGTAATATAGACACATGGAACATCCAGCACGTGACACATGTATCAACTACATGGCACCTTGAAGCTTAATAACAAGACACTTGGAACCTCCTGAAAGGCATCACCATTTGGATGGTGATCCTTGGGTCCGGATGGCCACTAGGTGGCAAAGCCTTATCTTTCCANTCATGGATCAACTACAAGGCATCTTGAAGCTTAAGAACAAGACACTTGGAACCTCTTGCAAGGCAACACCATCCGGATGGTGATCCNTCATGGATCAACTACAAGGCATCTTGAAGCTTAAGAACAAGACACTTGGAACCTCTTGCAAGGCAACACCATTTGGATGGTGATCCTAGGGTTCGGATGGTCACTAGGTGGCAAAGCCTTACCTTTCCACCTCAACCTTACCTTTTCACCTCATGCTTGCATTTTGCCTATACATAGGAGTGTTCTCCACCATTTCAAGAGGCCGGCCATCCTAGAGCTCCAAAGGGAGAAATCCATGGGAAGAAAAAGAGAGAAAAAGAAAGAAAGAAAGAGAAATTAAAATACAAATCCGGTCTGTCCTACACTAATATTCTGTATTTCAACATTTTTGTTGTATCTTTCTATTCGGATAGTTGAACTACCGCCACTTTTTTTGTCTTAATTGATAATAAAGGTGGTTGTGTTTCAGTTGTTCCATGTGAAAGAAGTTTTAGAGTTTATATTTTAATTTCAGTTGTAATGAAAACTGCCCGCACTTCTTGCTTGTTTGTAGCAATGGAGAGTGAGTAGTTCACTTATTCCTTCGGTGAAGGGTGAACATATGTATATTATTGGTTAACTTCTAAAAATGCTGATGTTTTATTTATATCTTTATCTATATATGTATTATAAGCTTCATGCATGATACAGTGATGTGCGTAGTTTTGGTGCTATGCTTGGAATTATGTCATCAGTGTATCATTAACCTGCTAGTAAAACAACCACGACATTCCTATCGGTATGGTTTATCCTCCACTGGAATGCTCAGGATGTTTAACTGTTGCATGGTACTAAACCTAAATGATCCTCATGAATGACTTGTCCTTCTGGATTATTAGGATTGTTCATAGATAATAATACTTCCAGATGAATAT
The DNA here is from genome assembly GCA_963454935.2 of Ilex paraguariensis. Lineage (NCBI taxonomy): Eukaryota > Viridiplantae > Streptophyta > Magnoliopsida > Aquifoliales > Aquifoliaceae > Ilex > Ilex paraguariensis. Next base: position 527,515 of record CAUOFW020001525.1, read on the forward strand.
CTATGGTATTCCTATCAATATGGCTAGTCCTCCATCGGAATGCTGAGGATGTTCTACTGTAGCATGCTATAACTATCAGATTAATGACCTAAGTGATTGTCATGAGCAGCTTGTCCTTTTGGATTACTAAGATCGTTTAACTGGTGTAAATTATAATATTCCCAATCGAACAACCATGGCATTCCGATCGGTATGACTTGTCCTCCACCAGAACGCTGAGGATGTTTAACTAGTATATATGTATCATAGATGGAGTCAAATGAATAATTCAAGTATTCTGCATGAATGACATGTCCTTCTGGTTTGCTTGGATTAATCATTTGATACATCTATTACCAGCTAACCTAAAAAGTTGCTGTGTTATGACTAATACCACCAGTTGGCCTAAGTGGCTATGTTATGATTTATTATGTATGCACCTACTATTATGGAGACAAATGAATAATTCAAGTGATCCTCATGAATGACTTGTCCTTCTGATTTGCTTGGATTAATCAATTATCATGGATACCACTAGCTAACCTAAGAGTTGCTGTGTGATGGTTTATATACATCAGACCTACCAGTTGACTTTTCAGTAAAATGGGAGTTAATTGTTGTGAGGTAGCATTTCTAGTGTTCAACTAATATAAAGCATTTGGAATCCCTAAACTGAAGGGTATCTTTTACATTATTGTCATTAACAAGCTTACCTACACACTTTATTTAATTAAACTAGTTCTCAACCTAAGCTCACATCACAAGCTATCACATGTACACCACTTTAAACAATAACTTTACATTTTTTTTATTATTTATTTTATTTTAAATTCTAATTACTAAATATCTCTGTGGGATCGATACTTGGACTTAAACCGAGAAAACTATAATTTGACCACTTATACTTGGGTGTATAATATAATATAAATTAAATCACGAAATAGTGCAAATCAGAGCTCATCATGATTTTATGAGCTTGAGAAGCTCATCTTTTACTTATGAGCTGAAGTGCTCATCTTTTGTTTATGAGCTGAAGAACTCATATTTGGCTTATGAGCTAAAGAGCTCATCTTATGTTCATGAGCTGCAGAGCTCATATTTTATTTATGAGCTAAAGAGCTCATCTTATGTTTATAAGCTAAAGAATTCATCTTATGTTTATGAGCTGAAAAACTCATCTTTTATTTATGAGCTGAAGAACTCATCTTATGGTTATGAGCTAAAGAGCTCATTTTTTGTTTATGAGCTGAGGAGCTCATTTTTAGCTTCTTAGCTACTCCAAGGGGTCATGCAGCGATGGATCAGAACATGTCATTTTATCGAGAATTGTCTTATTACAAAATGAAATTTACTGGAAAAATTTCTTAAGGTGCTCTACGTTCCAGGAATGTGGCAGGACCTGACCTTCTTCTGTTTGTAACTCGTAGTTTCTAGGCCTTACCACTCTTGAGACAATGTAGGGACCTTCCCAATTATGGCCCAATTTCTCATGAGTGGGATCCTTTCTTTCAAGCAGGAGCCTCCTAAGTACTAGATCCCTAACTTTAAAACTCTTGTGCCTGACCCTCCTGTTATAGTATCTTGTTGTCTTCCTCTGGTAGCTCTTAATGTGCTGCAGGGCTCCATCCCTCCTTTCATCCAAGAGATCAAGGTTCAGCAGAAGTGATTTGTCATTATGTTCTGACTTTGCGAGCTCTGCCCTAGGAGACGGGATTCCTACTTCCACAAGCACCACCACTTCGGTTCTGAATGCCAAAGCAAAAGGCATTTCTTGAGTTGCTGACCTGACAGTTGTCATGTAGGCCCATAGCACTTCTGGGATGTGCTATACCCATTTTCCCTTTAGAGCCTCCAATTTAGTTTTCAGAGTTGCCTTTATAGTTTGGATAGTGACCCCTGCTTGTCCATTAGACTGAGGGAAAATTGGAGCTGAAAAGTAATTCTTTATCCCTAGTTTAGCACAGAATTTTTTGAACTTTGGGTAGTCGAATTGTTTTTCATTGTCAGAGATGATTGCCCTAGGGATCCCAAACCTACAAATTAAGGACTTCCACGTGAAATTCTGAACCTTCTGTTCTGTGATCATTGACAAGGGTTCCACCTCTGCCCATTTGGTGAAGTAGTCTACTCTAATGATGGCGAACTTGCACTGCCCCACACTTACGGGAAGGGGACCAAGAATTTCTAAGCTCCATTGCTGGAATGGCCAAGGGCTTACTACTGACATTAGGATCTCTGGTGGATAATGGGAGATATTGGCGTGCAACTGGCAGAATTTACACTTTTTGACTAGGTTTGTAGCATCCTTGAGCATGGTGGGTCAGTAATATCCCTGCCTTAAAGCTTTTCCTGCCAGAGCTCGGGCTTCTATGTGGTTACCGTAGATTTCTTCATGAATTTCTCTAAGTATGTAGTTAGCATCCTCGTTTCCTACGCATTTGAGGGGAGGTGCCAAAAAGCCTCTCTTATACAAGTTCCCTTGCAAGATAGAGAATCTGGCCGACCTCGTTCTCATCTTTGCAGCTTCCTTCAAGTCTGCTGGCAAGGTTCTATTCTGAAGATATTCTATGATGGGGTCCATCCAGTTGGGTGAGGCCAGAATGGGGAGCACTTCTTCCTCCTTGGTGCTTACTGACGGCTCTGCTAGGTGCTCCATTGGTATCAATCTATCTAGGTTTTCCTGCGAGGCAGTTGCTAGTCTTGCCAGTGCATCTGCCCGTGAATTCTCAAACCTAGAAACGTGCTTGATCTGAAATTGCATAAATTTCTTAATCAATTCTTTTACCTTTCTAAGATACAGGACCATTTTCTCGCCCTTGGCCTCATAAGATTCCTCTATTTGTTTTACCACAAGCTGGGAGTTACTGCAGACCTCAAGTTGTTCCGCCTCCATTAATAACACAAGGTTTAGCCCAGCAATGTCTGCTTCATATTCTACTTCATTGTTCGAAGCTTTAAACCCAAACCTAAGAGCGTACTCGACATCTATTCCATCTGGGGAAGTCATAATCAGACCAGCACCACTCCCTTGAGCATTGGCAGCTCCGTTTACGGAAAGCATCCACACTAGGAGGTCAGGAACTAGCTGTGTTGCCTCCGTAGATGCTTCTGACTTGAATTCTCCAATGAAATCTACTAGAATCTGTCCTTTGATCACTGTCCTCGGCTTGTATCTGATATCGCACTCACTAAGCTCAATGGCCCACTTAACCAACCTCCTAGAAGATTCCGATTTATGCAACACCTGCTTCATCGGTTGATTTGTTGGGACCTCAATAGTATGGGCTTGGAAGTATGGTCTAAGTCTTCTTGTGGTCATAACCAAGGCCAAGACTAGTTTTGCCATCCTTGAATATCTTTCCTCTGCTCCCCTCAGAGCTCTGCTACAGTAGTAGACTGGCTGCTAAGCTCTATCACTCTCCCTCACCAGTGCTGCATTGGTTGAGAAATCCAAAACTACAAGGTATAGAATGAGCACCTCTCCTTTTAGTGGACTTACCAGGACAGGGGTGAGCTCAGATAGTCCTTCAAGGCTTTGAATGCTTCTTCACATCGGGTGTCCCATTGAAAAACCTTCTTTAAGACTTGAAAGAAGGGTTGACATTTGTCACTTGATTTGGACACAAAGTGACTCAGTGTAGCTATTCTCCCTGTTAGTCATTGTACTTCCCTTGTGTTGGTAGGTGGCTGCATATCCATTACTGCTTTAACCTTTTTTGGATTAGCCTCAATCCCCCTGCNCAACTATTCTTCCTGTTAGTCATTGTACTTCCCTTGTGTTGGTAGGTGGCTGCATATCCATTACTGCTNAACCTGCTAGTAAAACAACCACGACATTCCTATCGGTATGGTTTATCCTCCACTGGAATGCTCAGGATGTTTAACTGTTGCATGGTACTAAACCTAAATGATCCTCATGAATGACTNTTATTCTCCCTGTTAGTCATTGTACTTCCCTTATGTTGGAAGGTGGTTGTATATCTATTACTGCCTTAACCTTTTTCAGATTAGCTTAAATCCCCCTACTATTGACTATGAAGCCCAGAAATTTGCCAGCAGAGACTCCAAAGGCACATTTGGCGGGGTTGAGCTTCATCCTGTATTCTTTAAGGATCTAGAATGATTCTTCTAGATGCTCGATGTGGAGCTCTGCCTTCAATGATTTTACCATCTTATCATCAACGTAGATCTCCATGGTCGTCCTAAAGGCATCAATCCGAAAGGCATAACCTGGTAGNTAGCTATTCTCCCTGTTAGTCATTGTACTTCCCTTGTGTTGGTAGGTGGCTGCATATCCATTACTGCTTTAANTTCCCAATCGAACAACCATGGCATTCCGATCGGTATGACTTGTCCTCCACCAGAACGCTGAGGATGTTTAACTAGTATATATGTATCATAGATGGAGTCAAATGAATAATTCAAGNGTCCCAATCGAACAACCATGGCATTCCGATCGGTATGACTTGTCCTCCACCGGAACGTTGAGGATGTTTAACTAGTATATATGTATCATAGATGGAGTCAAATGAATAATTCAAGTANCTTTAACCTTTTTTGGATTAGCCTCAATCCCCCTGCTGTTGACTATGAAGCCCAAATATTTACCAGCAGAGACTCCAAAGGCACATTTGGCGGGGTTGAGCTTCATCATGTATTCTTTAAGTATCTAGAATGATTCTACTGGATGCTCGATGTGGAGCTTTGCCTTCAATGATTTTACCAGCATATCATCAATGTAGACCTCCATAGTCGTTCCAATCTGCTTTTGAAACATTCGATTTACCAATCANATTTGCTTGGATTAATCAATTATCATGGATACCACTAGCTAACCTAAGAGTTGCTGTGTGATGGTTTATATACATCAGACCTACCGGTTGACTTTTCAGTAAAATGGGAGTTAATTGCTGTGAGGTAGCATTTCTAGTGTTCAACTAATATAAAGCATTTGGAATCCCTAAACTGAAGGGTATCTTTTACATTATTGTCATTAACAAGCTTACCTACACACTTTATTTAATTAAACTAGTTCTCAACCTAAGCTCACATCACAAGCTATCACATGTACACCACTTTAAACAATAACTTTACATTTTTTTTATTATTTATTTTATTTTAAATTCTAATTACTAAATATCTCTGTGGGATCGATACTTGGACTTAAACCGAGAAAACTATAATTTGACCACTTATACTTGGGTGTATAATATAATATAAATTAAATCACGAAATAGTGCAAATCAGAGCTCATCATGATTTTATGAGCTTGAGAAGCTCATCTTTTACTTATGAGCTGAAGTGCTCATCTTTTGTTTATGAGCTGAAGAACTCATATTTGGCTTATGAGCTAAAGAGCTCATCTTATGTTCATGAGCTGCAGAGCTCATATTTTATTTATGAGCTAAAGAGCTCATCTTATGTTTATAAGCTAAAGAATTCATCTTATGTTTATGAGCTGAAAAACTCATCTTTTATTTATGAGCTGAAGAACTCATCTTATGGTTATGAGCTAAAGAGCTCATTTTTTGTTTATGAGCTGAGGAGCTCATTTTTAGCTTCTTAGCTACTCCAAGGGGTCATGCAGCGATGGATCAGAACATGTCATTTTATCGAGAATTGTCTTATTACAAAATGAAATTTACTGGAAAAATTTCTTAAGGTGCTCTACGTTCCAGGAATGTGGCAGGACCTGACCTTCTTCTGTTTGTAACTCGTAGTTTCTAGGCCTTACCACTCTTGAGACAATGTAGGGACCTTCCCAATTATGGCCCAATTTCTCATGAGTGGGATCCTTTCTTTCAAGCAGGAGCCTCCTAAGTACTAGATCCCTAACTTTAAAACTCTTGTGCCTGACCCTCCTGTTATAGTATCTTGTTGTCTTCCTCTGGTAGCTCTTAATGTGCTGCAGGGCTCCATCCCTCCTTTCATCCAAGAGATCAAGGTTCAGCAGAAGTGATTTGTCATTATGTTCTGACTTTGCGAGCTCTGCCCTAGGAGACGGGATTCCTACTTCCACAAGCACCACCACTTCGGTTCTGAATGCCAAAGCAAAAGGCATTTCTTGAGTTGCTGACCTGACAGTTGTCATGTAGGCCCATAGCACTTCTGGGATGTGCTATACCCATTTTCCCTTTAGAGCCTCCAATTTAGTTTTCAGAGTTGCCTTTATAGTTTGGATAGTGACCCCTGCTTGTCCATTGGACTGAGGGAAAATTGGAGCTGAAAAGTAATTCTTTATCCCTAGTTTAGCACAGAATTTTTTGAACTTTGGGTAGTCGAATTGTTTTTCATTGTCAGAGATGATTGCCCTAGGGATCCCAAACCTACAAATTAAGGACTTCCACGTGAAATTCTGAACCTTCTGTTCTGTGATCATTGACAAGGGTTCCACCTCTGCCCATTTGGTGAAGTAGTCTACTCTAATGATGGCGAACTTGCACTGCCCCACACTTACGGGAAGGGGACCAAGAATTTCTAAGCTCCATTGCTGGAATGGCCAAGGGCTTACTACTGACATTAGGATCTCTGGTGGATAATGGGAGATATTGGCGTGCAACTGGCAGAATTTACACTTTTTGACTAGGTTTGTAGCATCCTTGAGCATGGTGGGTCAGTAATATCCCTGCCTTAAAGCTTTTCCTGCCAGAGCTCGGGCTTCTATGTGGTTACCGCAGATTCCTTCATGAATTTCTCTAAGTATGTAGTTAGCATCCTCGTTTCCTACGCATTTGAGGGGAGGTGCCAAAAAGCCTCTCTTATACAAGTTCCCTTGCAAGATAGAGAATCTGGCCGACCTCGTTCTCATCTTTGCAGCTTCCTTCAAGTCTGCTGGCAAGGTTCTATTCTGAAGATATTCTATGATGGGGTCCATCCAGTTGGGTGAGGCCAGAATGGGGAGCACTTCTTCCTCCTTGGTGCTTACTGACGGCTCTGCTAGGTGCTCCATTGGTATCAATCTATCTAGGTTTTCCTGCGAGGCAGTTGCTAGTCTTGCCAGTGCATCTGCCCGTGAATTCTCAAACCTAGAAACGTGCTTGATCTGAAATTGCATAAATTTCTTAATCAATTCTTTTACCTTTCTAAGATACAGGACCATTTTCTCGCCCTTGGCCTCATAAGATTCCTCTATTTGTTTTACCACAAGCTGGGAGTTACTGCAGACCTCAAGTTGTTCCGCCTCCATTAATAACACAAGGTTTAGCCCAGCAATGTCTGCTTCATATTCTACTTCATTGTTCGAAGCTTTAAACCCAAACCTAAGAGCGTACTCGACATCTATTCCATCTGGGGAAGTCATAATCAGACCAGCACCACTCCCTTGAGCATTGGCAGCTCCGTTTACGGAAAGCATCCACACTAGGAGGTCAGGAACTAGCTGTGTTGCCTCCGTAGATGCTTCTGACTTGAATTCTCCAATGAAATCTACTAGAATCTGTCCTTTGATCACTGTCCTCGGCTTGTATCTGATATCGCACTCACTAAGCTCAATGGCCCACTTAACCAACCTCCTAGAAGATTCCGATTTATGCAACACCTGCTTCATCGGTTGATTTGTTGGGACCTCAATAGTATGGGCTTGGAAGTATGGTCTAAGTCTTCTTGTGGTCATAACCAAGGCCAAGACTAGTTTTGCCATCCTTGAATATCTTTCCTCTGCTCCCCTCAGAGCTCTGCTACAGTAGTAGACTGGCTGCTAAGCTCTATCACTCTCCCTCACCAGTGCTGCATTGGTTGAGAAATCCAAAACTACAAGGTATAGAATGAGCACCTCTCCTTTTAGTGGACTTACCAGGACAGGGGTGAGCTCAGATAGTCCTTCAAGGCTTTGAATGCTTCTTCACATCGGGTGTCCCATTGAAAAACCTTCTTTAAGACTTGAAAGAAGGGTTGACATTTGTCACTTGATTTGGACACAAAGTGACTCAGTGTAACTATTCTTCCTGTTAGTCATTGTACTTCCCTTGTGTTGGTAGGTGGCTGCATATCCATTACTGCTTTAACCTTTTTTGGATTAGCCTCAATCCCCCTGCTGTTGACTATGAAGCCCAAATATTTACCAGCAGAGACTCCAAAGGCACATTTGGCGGGGTTGAGCTTCATCCTGTATTCTTTAAGTATCTAGAATGATTCTACTGGATGCTCGATGTGGAGCTTTGCCTTCAATGATTTTACCAGCATATCATCAATGTAGACCTCCATAGTCGTTCCAATCTGCTTTTGAAACATTCGATTTACCAATCATTGGTAAGTGGCTCCAGCATTCTTCAATCCAAAAAGCATAACCTGGTAGCAGTACATCCCTTGTTTTGTTACAAAGGAGGTCTTCTCTTGGTCATTGGGATCCCTCCTAATCTGGTTGTACCTAGAGAAGACATCCATAAAGCTAAGGAGCTCGTGCCCATTGGTGGTGTCAACAATCATGTCTATACGAGGTAAAGGAAAATTGTCTTTAGGGCAGACACGATTAAGGTCAGTAAAATTGATATAGAGTCACCATGTGCCATTGGTCTTTTTGACAAGGACCATGTTCGCTAGCCAGGTAGGATAGTCCACTTCTCTAATGGCTCTGACATGAAGAAGTTTGCTGGCCTCCTCATTGATTACCTTTTGGCGCTCTGGGGCAAAACTTCTTCGCTTCTGTTTAACAGGTTTGCAAGTGGGATTCACACTGAGCTTGTGTGTGATGAGTAAAGAGTCGATGCCCTCCATGTCTTCTTGCTTCTAGGCAAATACTCCTATATTTTCCTTCAGGAATTGAATGAGAAGGTCTTTAATTTCTCTGCTCAGCTTAGACCCTATGTAGACAAGGTGTTCTGGCTCTTCGTCAAGTTGAACTGGTTCCAGCTCTTCCGCTGGTGTCAGTCTAGTGCCTAGCTCATCCATTATATCGAGCTCGTCCAATTGAATATTTTTGACTTTTTTCCTCTTGATAGATGCCATATAGCACTCTCGTGCCACATGCTGGTCTTCTCAGACCATTCCAACTCCATTTTCTGTATTAAACTTCAAAACCAAGTTGTAAGTAGAAGGTATAGCCCTCATTGCATTGAGGGAAGGTCTCCCAAGTAGCATATTGTATGCTAAAGGTGCATCAACTACCAAGAATTTCATGGTAATGGAGGTCTGATAGGGAGGGTCTCCGATTGTGAGCACGAGTTGTATTGACCCCAGGGGTAGCGCCCTTTCTCCTGAGAACCCTAACAGGTGGGTATTTACTAGCTCGAACTTTTCTTTGCCTATCTCCATCTTATCAAACATTGGCACAAAGATGATGTCTGTAAAGCATCCATTGTCAATCAAAACTCGATGAACAGTTCTATTGGCAACGACCGCTCTTACCACCAAAGGATCATCATGGGGGTACTGATAGCCTTCTAAATCTGAGTCTGAGAAGGTGATAGGTAAGTCTGGATGTGGAGTCTTGGATACAGTATGCACTTCCAAAGTCTCATCAGCTCTGATTCTGCGCAGGTGAGCTTTCCTAGCGGAGTTGGATTCCCCTTCTCCTGCAAATCCTTTGGATATTACTCTGATTTCACCTAGGGGTTGTTGGTGATGTATAGGGGCTTACTGCTAAGGTGGTGGAGGTGGTGGAGCTCGATTCTGGTTATCATGGGCAACAAATGCCGCAGTTGTCCCATTTGAATCAAGAATTCAATCTCCTACTTTAGCTAGATGCAGTCATCAGTGTGGTGGCTGTGGACTCTGTGGTATTCGTAGTACTTCGTAGGATCTTTCTTTGCTGGATCTACTTTCATTCAAGGGGGCCATCTTAAGAAATTTTCATTTTACACCTCGTACAGGATCTGGGACACTATGGCAGTGAGAGGAGTGAGATGCCGAGGTGCGTACCTCCATTGTAACTCCGATTATAGAAGACCTAGGCGATCTCTAACATCTCCCCTTCTCTTAGGGGAGTGATCCCTGACTCTCCTTAGAGACCTATCTTGTCCTCTTTCTTTTCTAGGACTTCGATTCCTCTTCTTTTCTTCCTTCACCTTTTCCTTTTGAGAAGATGAGCTCCCTATCTTTGAGAGAAGGGCTTCCTTGCCATTAATATACTTTTCTGCCTTAGCTACCACCTCTGCCAACCTTGCTTGTGGGTTCTTTGATATCGAAAACATCAAATCCTTCGACTACACTCGTAGTCCAACAATGAAGGCAATGATAGCGAACTTTTCATCTAGAACGCCACCTCCCAGGATTATGAGTTGAACCTTTGGACATAAGACTGCAGGTTCTCATTGGGTCCCTGTCTTACATTCAACAGGTGGTAACTCAGCTTTTGGTAGGTCCAGGCTCCTATGAAATGGGAAACAAAAGATATGGAGAGCTCGTTGAAGGAGGGGATTAACGACAGGAGAAGTTTGTTGAACCAAGCAAGGGCTGAACCTTTGAGCGTGATGGCAAAGGCTCGGCATCGCACAGGGTCATGATATCCATGTAGCTCCATCTAGTTTTTGTAGGTGTTGAGGTGGTCCATGGGATCTTTATTCTTCTTGATCCCTTCATTCTGACTTTGTCCCTTTTCATTAGCACCATTCCTAGGAGGCAAGGGGGGGCATGGCTATTCTCATCCTCTTTGTTGAATTCTTTAAGGGGTCAAGATGCCGATGCTCTCCTTACGGAAGACCTCCTCGGCCTGGTCTGGTTTGCTGAGGACCTTGCAGGAGCTTCAAGAGCTCTTTGTTCTGTTGAAGCAGACACTAGTTTACTAAGCGAAGGGCCTCCAATTCATTATTCATTGGGGGATCAATCTCAGGGGGATCAATTTCAGTGGCGGGGATGCAATTCTAAGGGATTTCGTGTTACTCCACGTCAATGGCTTCTTGTTGGGTTTGGATCCATGGGGGATTCATTTGATTTCTGCTCATTTTGCGTGTTGAGACCATTAATCACTGAAGAATCAGAGTATTTATAATAGGAACAATCGTTCCTACAAACGATGTCAAACTGATGGTGTAATTAAGCAGATGAGCAAAACGATACGTATCATGTAAGTAAGTTTGAATCTGAGCTACAAGGCTCGTGAAGACTATGGAAAGATTGTTGGAGAATTGAGGTAACTTGCACAATGGATGTATAGTGGTTCACCGAGCTCGGGAGCTCGGCTAATCCACTCTCGAAGGGAGTCTCTTGCTCCTTGAATCTATATTCCTCTCGATTGCGATTAACAGAGTAGTTCTGATAACACTAAGGTTCCTCTTTTACATTGGAGGCATTGTACAGTATTTATAGCCATGTTCCTATTACTAAGGGATATACAAGGAGGTTTTTTTCCTTCATTCATGGGATCTCCCTTGATTTCTGGAGAGAATCTTGGTTGGTTGAGAGTCCTGTGCCCTAATTATAGTCTCCTGCTTTCTTGGGAGCTCCACCTGTCTCCTNGTTTTTTTCCTTCATTCATGGGATCTCCCTTGATTTCTGGAGAGAATCTTGGTTGGTTAAGAGTCCTGTGCCCTAATTATAGTCTCCTGCTTTCTTGGGAGCTCCACCTGTCTCCTCCTTGACTTTCCTCTGGATTTCTTTGAGGGGAGCCTGAGGTTTGGTCATAGGAGCTCTGAACAGTTGACTTGCTCTCCTGGTTTGACCTCCATACCCGGGCTCATTCTTGGGATTTCTTCTGCGTATCGTCAGATGCAATCAAATAAGTCCCATCATATGCCATTTTTTTGAAAGACCATTGCACGGTAAAGAGAAAGATATATGTACTAAAAAAATTATTTTTGACTGAACAGGCTAGTGCTATCATTCAGCACAAGGTCCCTCTAAAATACAAATATCATGGGAGTTTTACAGTTTCATGTAACTACTCATACATTGAATATGAGAGTAAATTGACACTGGCTATAAATTTTACAGTTTCATGTATAATCGGGAACTCCAGAATTGAGCAAGCTTTACTTGATCTTATAGCCAGTGTTAATTTATGACCATATGCAGTTTATGAGTAGTTAGGATTGGGTGAGTTAAAACCTACAAATGTCATATTACAATTGGCTGATTGTTCTGTGAAAATTCAACAAGGAGGCATTGAAGATGTACTTCTTCAAGTTGACAAATTTTATTTTCTAGTGGATTTCAATGTTTTTGATACATAGCCAGTCTTGTATGTCTCAACACAAATTCCTGTCATTCTAGGATGGCTATTTCTAACTACATCAAATGCATTGATCAATTATAGGAATGAAATCATGAAACTGTCAATTGGAAATATGACTTTGGAATTAAATGTATTTGATATTGCTAAGCAACTCAGGGAGGAAGAAGAATTGCATGAAGTAAATTGCATTGAGTAATAAACTCAAAATCTGTTTGAAAATGCTTGGGCGGTAGCTGACATTAAGGGAATAAGTCATCTTCTCTGTACTCAGTGCATATACTTGGAAGAAGACTCTAAATCATCCCGATAGCCACAAAGAAGATTAAGTTCACATCTAAAGGAAGTTGTCTAGACCAAAGTGCTTAAACTGTTGGATGTAGATATTATATATCCTATATCTGATAGTAAATGGGTCATCCCAACACAACTAGTACCCAAAAAGTCTGGTGTTACGGTAGTGAGAAACTAAGAAAATGAATTGGTCCCTATGCGTACAATCATTGATTGGCATATGTGCATTGACTATCGGAAGCTAAACTTTCTTATCAGAAAAGATCATTTTCCTCTACTTTTCTTGGACCAAGTTGTGGAAAGAATAGTTAGACATGTATTTTATTATTTTTTTGGATGGGTACTCTGACTATAACCAAATTGAAATAGAAATTGATGACCAGGAGAAAACCACTTTTACATGTTCTTTTGACACTTTTGCTTATAAAAGAATGTCATTTGGGTTGTGTAATCCTCTGGGCGCTTTTCAGCGTTGTATGTTGAGTATTTTTAGTGACATGGTGGAGTGATTTTTGAAAGTTTTTATGGATGATTTTCTGTAATTGGTGATTCATTTAAATTGTATTTAAAAAATCTTGAAAAAGTCCTTACTCGGTGTGAGGAAGCAAACCTTGTTTTAAATTGGACAAAATGTTATTTCATGGTCACAGTAGACATTGTTTTAGGACATGTTGTTTCTACAGAGGAAATTGAAGTTGATAAGTCAATGATTGATTTAATAGCCAATCTACTTTCTAGTTCATGCAAGCTTCTATAGAAGATTTATTAAAGATTTTAGTTTGATATCCAGACCAATGTGTAATCTTCTATGTCAGGATGTACCATTTGATTGGAATGATGTATGTCAATAGCATTTTATAAACTTAAGATCATGTTTATTTCTGCACCAATTATGCAACCTCTTGATTGGTCCTTACCTTTTGAATTAATGTGTGGTGCTAGTGATTATGCTGTAGGAATTGTCTTAGGCCAAAAAAAAGATAAGCGACCTATGTGATTTACTACGCAAGAAAAACTCTGAATAATGCACAAATAAACTATTCCACCAAATAGAAAGAATTGCTTGCTATAGTGTTTGCTTTAGATAAAGTTTGATCATATTTAGTTGGATCCTCAATTGTTGTGTTTATTGATCATGCAGCTTTGAAATATTTGCTTACAAAGAAGGAGGCTAAGTAACGTCTCCTATGATGGATCCTATTGCTTCAAGAATTTGATCTCATTATGAAAGACAAGAAAGGAGTTGAAAATGTGGTAGTTGATCATTTATCAAGACTAAATTATGATACAAAAGAGGGGTCAAAATCAATCCAAGAAACTTTTTCTGATGAGCAATTATTTGCAGTAACAAAGGTACCATGGTATGCAGATAGAGCCAATTATTTAGCCACATGTACCATTCCTTTTCATTATACTTGGACCGATAAGCAAAATTTTTTAAAAGAGGTACACAATTTCTTTTGGGAAGATCTCTATGTGTTTAAATACTATAAAGATCAGGTAAGAAGACATTGTGTACTCAATCATGAAATAGGTCAAGTCATTTTTTTTTTGCTATTCTGAAGCCTATAGTAGACATTTCTCTTCAAAGAAAACCACTACAAAAATTTTACAGTATGGACTTTATTGACCCACTCTTTTTAATGATGTACATGTTTTTTGTCTAAATTGTGACCGATGTCAAAGGATGGAGAATATTTCAAAAACAAACATGCTGCCTTTAAATCCTATTTTGATTATTCAAATTTTTGATTGTTGGAGATTTGATTTTATGGGACCATTCCCCCTCCTTTGGTTAACTATACATTTTGGTTGTCGTTGATTATGTTTCTAAATGGATTGAGACAATTCCTTATCAAAACAATAATCACCGCTTAGTGATCAGATTTTTAAAAGAAAATATTTTGTCTAGATTCGGAATTCCTTGAGCTATTATAAGTGATGGGGGTACAAATTTTTCCAATAAATATTTTGAAAATTTAATGAAAAAATAATTAATTTCCCATAAAGTATTTGCCCCTTATCATCCCCCGATAAGCGGACAAGTTGAATTAGCCAATAGAGAGATAAAATATGTTTTGGAAAAACCAGGAAACCCAGTTCACAATGATTGGTCTTTGAGACTGACTGATGCACTTTGGGCTTATCATACTGCATATACAACCATTTTGGGAATGTCTTGTTATCGGCTGGTTTATGGTAAACCATGTCACTTGCTTGTGGAATTGGAACACCGAGCATACTAGGCAATCAAAATGATGAATTTTGATATAGAAAAAACAAGTGTATCCTGCAAACTTTAGATCAATGAATTGGAAAAACTAAGAAATGAAGTGTATGAAAATGTGAAAGTTGCCAAGTCCAGAATGAAAAATTTTTATGATAAAAATATTGTGCAAAAATCCTTCATGCCATCTCAAAAAGTCCTGTTATATAATTCAAGACTCCGCCTATTTCCTATAAAGTTCAGATCAAGGTGGATGGGTCCATACATTGTCAAACAAGTTTTTGAACACAGGGCAATTAAAATTGAAAATCCATTAAGTGGTAATGTTTTCAAAGTAAATAGTCAAAGACTTAAAGTCAAATTATGATGGATTTTTTTAAAACGTGGATTCCATTTAGCTTATGGACCACATTTATGTGTCTTGAAATGTTATTATGTATATTTGATTGTAAATTGTAGTGCTAATTGTTTCGTTGTTTGTTTTGCAGATTAGGACAAGATTAATTTTGCTNATGGACCACATTTATGTGTCTTGAAATGTTATTATGTATATTTGATTGTAAACTGTAGTGCTAATTGTTTCGTTGTTTGTTTTGCAGATTAGGACAAGATTAATTTTGCTTGCAATGTTATACAATGAGGACAAGATTAAATTTAGGTTGTGAGGAGGGAGCAATTCATAATCGTGTTTGTGATCTGAAGAAGTTAAAGAACCGGATAGTGAATCTTTTCTAAAATTTTCAAAATTTTTTCAAAAATGGATGAATTTTTTTTTGGTTTAATTTGGGTATGTTACACATTTCCCGAAGACAAGTATTGTTTGATCATAACAAAAGCAAAAGTTCTGAGGAAATTATAAATTTTTGGTAGTCAAGCAAACCTATTGTGTGGAACAAGTTCATTTGCCAAATGCCGACGAGTGAATTGACTCGATGGTTGTATAAAATGTGGTCGATTAATGCATATGAGAGAATTTAATCGATGTTCCGAACCAATTTTATGTTGAGCATTAGATCGTCTTGACTAGATTAAGTATGAGGAGAGTAAGGATTACCCTAAGACACCATCTTATTCTAACCCAATGCTCACAAGATATGTGCGACGTGAGATTAATCGGTTCACTAATACTCTCGACTTAGAAGTTTCTGATTAAATTAACTATGATCAAAGATGTATAATTTAGGATGTGTTGTGAATATATACAGTTAGATATGTTTATAAGTTAGTTAGATGTAATCTTATTAAAATAATTTGTGTTTATTAGTTGAATAATGAGAAAATTTGAATTTAGATGATTTTTTGTAATTGCATGTTCGTTACTGAAAGTTGGAAAGAAAGAGGAGACCAAGAGCTAATAGTTGAGGAGCTTGTGCAAATTCCAGTGAATCAGCAGTGTCCGGTTGGTGCTAATAGCGTCCGAACAGTACTGCCTTATATAAAAGTAGGCTGTTCATGAACAATCAGTTTTGCAGTCCCCTCATAGTAGAAAATTCAAAAATTATCTACTCTCTCTACCTTCTCTCTTCAGATCTGCCTCACCTGCAAGTTTTTCTTCAGTTTTACTCTGATCAAACACTTACCCACCCTATTTTATAGGTTTCTACTAATTGAAATCATGTAAAATCTTTCATTGATCAAGAAAATCAAGAAATCATCCTCATGGATCCAAGCAAAAAAGTCAAGAGCTCGTAGGGATAATGCTTCTTCTAGTCGAGCAAGGGGAGGAGCCTCTCCATTGGCCCCAATAGTGCCACAGGAGGAAGAACAACCCCAAGTTCTAAATCTATTCGATAATATTATGTTTGATAATATCGAGCAATAGATTTGGTATGATACTCACTTTTATCTAAGACTATTATTTTTGAAAGACCTGAGATTTATGTAGATTTTGAACATATTGGGGCTAGGCAAAATCTAGTAGAACAGGGTTGGTTAGACTATGTGAAACTTGTGGGTCTTGCCTATGAATGTTTAGTCGAAGAATTTTACAATAATGCACAAAAAACTAGACCAAGGGAATTGTGTGCATAGTTTAGGAGATTGCATTTCAAGTTATACTATCTACTATTACAAATTATTTGAACCCTATGCTGAGACACCCTTATCCTCAATATCCATTTACTACATTTCTAGCTATGTTTACCATTGAGATTGAGTTGATTGAGAATCCATATTATGTATGGGGTAGGCCAAATATATACATTGAGCAAGGAAATTTAATTGACAAGTATCGAATTCTGAATTTGATTACTATAAAAAATTTGCTGCCCTAGTCTTAGAAAAACTAGACACTGAAAGGGCTTATTTTCCGTATTCTTTTGGAATGGGATACACCATTGACCTGCCGAGACTAATAATGTATCAAATGATATTGACTGTGAAAAATAAAAAGCCCACATTTCCTTTTGTTGTTTTAGTATCTGAATTATGTAGACTAAAAGGAGTGATAGCAGATACATCATGGCCTCTAGTGGAGCATTTGCCACCCTTGGATAAAACTTCATTGGAATAAAGCCATGGAATTTAGGCAGAGGCTCATCAAGAAGTGCCGCCAGAACCACAAACAAACCTATTCCTAGAAGGTGTAGATTTTTAGCCACCAGAGGAGCCCCAGCAACAGGAAGAGCAGCAGCCATACATTCCAGTTGATGATCTGACTGACAGATAGATTCTGTTGGGTATTGAGTCCAGAATGACCCAGTTTGATCTGAGAATGACAAAGTATGAGGAGAACAAGAATGAGATTCTGAGGCTGCTTNGGATAGATTCTGTTGGGTCTTGAGTCCAGAATGACCCAATTTGATCTGAGAATGACAAAGTATGAGGAGAACAAGAATGAGATTCTGAGGCTGCTTGGAAGGAGATACAATGGTGGCCCATTATCATTAGCTTAGCCTGTCGGAGTCTCCTGCATCTTCTACTCTCTCTTTACTTTTATCGATCACTTTATTTACATTTTAGTTTATGCACTTGGTTTTGAGTACTTTTGTAAGTTTTTATTATGGTTGTATTCAATTATTTAGTTAGTTTGTGCTATTTCGCACAAATTTTGCCGTGTTAAGATAGTTAGTTCATATTTTTCATGGTAAAGTTATATTGTCATTCTGTTAAATTGCACATATAATCCTAACCAAATCACAGAGATTTCCATACATTATTTGTGCACTATCTCTATATTTTCATAGAAAACTCAACATTTTGAGTACATTATGATTTCTTATTTTGAAAAATCTTTTGAAATAAATTAATCCTTTATGAAGCTTACATACATAGGGGAGATGTGAAACCCTTATGCAGATCTTGAACCAATCTTCCTTGGAGTATTTTTAACATTTACTCAAGTAAGAATTTTAGTTCAGTGTAAGGTTTCTTTGAATAATCTCATTTATCTTGTTTTGATTAGCACTTGTTGAATGACATGTTAATGTTCTCCTTTAAATGTTTATGAGAATTATCCATGTGTATGAATTCTGGAAAATGATTATAGGCCATTTATGATTTTATTTTGAGCCTTAGTCATATCTTTTGCAAAACTATATCTCAAGTAAGCCAAGATTGAGCCGTAACAAAAATTCTTTCTTTAACCTATAAGTTAACCGTGCCTATGTAAGTATATTTGTCCGAGCCTTGCTATCTAATTTTCTTGCACCCTCTTTTGACAAAGGTAGCATACAAGAAAAATAGAAAAATAAAGAAATATGGTTGGAAAGGAAAGGAAAGAAAAGAAAAGAATTTGTGAAAGAAGAAAAGAAATAGAAAAACAAATGGAAAGTATGCAAAGAAAGAAAATAGCCAAGAAATTACATTGAAGAATGAGAAGTTTGATGTTATAAAAGCTTGGAAAGTTATAGGGGGAGGTGTACTACACAAATTGAAAAGGATAGCTTTTTGAATCCTTTAGACGTTGTGTCTTAAACCCAATACTTTTATCCATGTGATAAACCTAATAAAGTCCTTTTTGATTCCAGAAGTTACACATATGTATCATTTTCAAAAATTCATTAAAATGGAGACTGTTGATAATGTTGTTTGAGTGTTAATATTCTTTCATGAGATTATGCCAAATTCCAGTTTTATTCAAATGACCTTCTTTTGGAATATTACATGTGCTATTATTTTGTTTTGATTTCAATATTCTTTTCACATGTAATTATTGAGTGATGGTCAATAAAACCTGAGTGTGTTCTTTGCTGAGTGATATCCAAGAAAGGATTGACGTCGAGGCTAACTCTTGTACAACTTAGTAAAGGGTTGTGATATTTTTTAAGTGTTTTTGAAATAAAGAAATCCCCGCACACACACAATTTTTTTTCTGAAAATTTATAGAATAATGTTACAATTGGTGAGTGTTACTCTTACAGTGATAAGGAAAGGGGATGTATTTTGGCATAAGAATAGAATGATGATTTAATTTTGTATGTGAAAAATATGAATTATTTTATCTTAACCGTTGAAGTTTGTAGCTACCTTTACTAGAAACCTTTATGAGAAAAACTCATCTACTAGGGATCACCAACGGCTTGTTTCATAAGCTAAATACAATCGTGGAATCTATGAACGTGATTTTATTTGTTTTTATTACGAGGGACTAGTAATGTTTGGTTGTGGGCTGTGATTAACCCTAAAAAGTGTGGTAATGAATTAAGGTTTAGGGATAATGGTGTGCATTAATTGAATTAAAATGATTAATTTGAATACTATTATGCCTATTGTTTAATTTGTATACTTTGTAGGGTTTCAAAACATATAATTATCAGAACTTGAAAGGACGGAAGTGCGAAAGGCAAATAGAAGAGGGAGGAAAGGATAATTCAGTAAAAGGGACTCACCATCCAGATGGTAAACCACCATCCCAATTCCAACAAGTCAACTAGGTCAACAAGGGAGGCTGCAATCAAAAAAACTAGAGATTTAGCACCGTCTGGATAGTGACTAAACTGCCTTAAGCCTTCCTCTCCTCCTATTGGTCCAAAAGTGCGACAAAAAACTGTGATTGGCTACCCTGGGTGTCTGCCGCCCCAAAACTCCCTCCCTGGTGCCTATAAATAGCCACGTTCAGTCATTTTTTAGAGAGAGTTTGCCAGAGAAGGAAAGTATGAGACAAAGAAGAGTTTCTGACTCCCTAAGTCAGAAAATCTCTTCTTCTACATTTCTTTTACATCCTTTTTACTTGGAGGGTTGAACCTCTCCCACTTTTGTGCCTAGCCGGCAATAAGAGTGAGGGTGTTTCAACTACTCCTCGGGGAAGGATTTCTTGTATTTGTCTTTGTATTTGTGTTACGTAGTAATGAGATTATCTCACCCTTCTTGCCTTTCTATAGCAATGAAGTGTGAGCCATCCATTTATACTCTTTAGAGAAGGTGGAAGACATGTAATACTTTTTGTGTTATGGAAATGCCAATCTTTTATCTATGCATTAATGTCTATACTTTCCTTAATTAATGGATGGTATTTGTTATTTATGTTTGGTATCGAGTTACTATATGTTCTTGGTTATGACTATCGAACTAAACTTATTGCTATATACCAATTCATCTTTTTGATATTACGTACT
This sequence comes from Ilex paraguariensis, assembly GCA_963454935.2. Taxonomy (NCBI): domain Eukaryota; kingdom Viridiplantae; phylum Streptophyta; class Magnoliopsida; order Aquifoliales; family Aquifoliaceae; genus Ilex; species Ilex paraguariensis. The sequence goes on from CAUOFW020001525.1 coordinate 547,673, forward strand.
TCATGCATGGTACAATGATGCACGTAGTTGGGTTTTATATAACCGTTAAGAGATTGGTTATAGACGGGTTAAATCTCGCCATAGCTAAAACTTTTGATTCAATGCATAAACTGGAACTCTGTCTTCATTGAAACATTGACTTGCCAATTGAATAACTAAAGTAAACCTTTTGAATGGTTCACCTTTGGGTTTACTAGGATTTTTTGGTTGTTGTACGGTACATAGACCTTCCGGCTAACTTAATCAATTGTTGTGATATGGTTCAATTTATACATCAAAGCTACTGATTATTTTTTCAGTAAAATGAGAGTTAATTGTTGTAAGATGACATTTGCATAGTTAAGCAGTAAAATGCATGTTGGATCCCCGAACTAAAGAGTAGCTTTTTAGTTATTGTTATCAAGAATTTAGTTTAAGTACTTATTTGATAATTCTAAGTTTACACTACAAGTTATTGTAAAGCACACTATGTGCACGGCAATCTTACCTTTTCTATTTTTGAATTCCAACAGATAGCTCTCTGTGGGTTCGACCTCGGACTTAACCGAGTAATACTATAATTTGATCATTTATACTTGGTTGTATGATTTAAATCAGGTCTAATATCCTAACTTAAGAGATGACACATGGGTCTAGATATGACACTAAATTTCATAATGAATCTCCTATAGAATCCACCATGCCCTAAGAATGACCTATCGTCTTTTACTATTTTAGGAACAGGTAAATTACCAATTAAATCTATCTTTGCTTTATCAACTTTGATTCCTTCAGATGAAACAATATGACTTAACACTATGCCTTACGTCACCATAAAATGACCATTTTTCCCCATTTCAGAAAAGGTTAGTTTCTTTACAACGAATGATAACATTTTTTAAAAGTTGTAAACATAAATCAAAAGAATCACCATAGATAGACAAATCATCCATAAAAACTTCTAAACATCTTTCTACCATGTCATTGAAAAGGCTAAGCATACATCTTTGAAATATTGTAGGAGTGATGAGTGCGTAATATTGCATATTTAACGGCCTCATTACATGCATTTTGACCTGGAAATTTTGATGTTGTAGGTAATCATAAGGTAAATGATGGTTTTCGGAACCTTGCAACTAAGTGTGGATAAGGGTGAAGAGATAGACACATAAGATGAGGATTTGGATGCTTCAAAAGTGAAAGAAATCAAGAAAATATCGTGGTACCCGTACCAAAACATTTGGTACTAGTGCTCAAGTGGTTTGAAGCTACTGGAATATTTGTACCAATACTTTGGTATTTCTAATTTTTCACCATGATCCAATTCGAATTTGATTTATTGCAAAACATAAAAGTTATAGATCTGGCTATCTGTTATCTTGTGTCAAAATGTTAGCTCAACCGGACGGACAGTGGGATCAAAATTTATTACAAATCTACAAGAAAGGGTCAGAGTTGTCATTAAAAATGCAAAACACTTGGGTACTATTACCCAAGTGTCGAGGTACCGGCACTCCAGTTAAAAAATTCAGAAAAACTAGGGTTAAAGTCAGNGATTTATTGCAAAACATAAAAGTTATAGATCTGGCTATCTGTTATCTTGTGTCAAAATGTTAGCTCAACCGGACAGTGGGATCAAAATTTATTACAAATCTACAAGAAAGGGTCAGAGTTGTCATTAAAAATGCAAAACACTTGGGTACTATTACCCAAGTGTCGAGGTACCGGCACTCCAGTTAAAAAATTCAGAAAAACTAGGGTTAAAGTCAAGATTCCATCAAGAATAACCCACACTTTCCACTATATCTATATATATCTCTCTTTCAGGAGTTTTTAGGGAGGAAGAAAGGTTAGAGAGGGAGGCTAGCTAAGCTTAGGAGTAGTGCAGATAGAGAAGGCTAGGGTTTTTGTTTTTTTGTTCATTTTCATTTTTATAAGCTTCAATCTAATTGTAATATTTCTTTCTAGCACACTAATCTCATTTATTTCAAGTTGTATTGAATTTAGCTAGGGTTCACTAGTTCTATTGCTTGTATTTGAGTATTTTCTCTTTAACCTTTTCATTTTGTGTATGAATGCTATTTCTTTTATAGTTTAAACTTTCTCTTACATTAATACAAGTTCATGCTTTATTTCATTACCATGATTTTCTCTTTCATGTTTGTATTGCCTTTATTATGAGTAGCTAAACTTTTAGTTGGTGAATCCAAGAGAGATTTCCTCTTGGGTATGTGAAATCGACTCTCTTTCATTCTTCCTCGTAGTGTAAAGTGTTTGGTTTGACTAGGTTAAGTGAGGATGAATGTGGTTGTAGGCTTTTGATACACCGTAGACTTGTCATGGGGTATGCTCTTGTCCAAGCAACTACATTTATCTCTTGCTTCCTACGAATCAATCTAACACTTAGGCACCATTGGTTGAATGGAATGAATCGATTTGGCTTACCCATTGTAATGAAATCTATGGATTAGCCAACCCTCCTTTTAATTGAATATTTCTTAGAACACAAACCACAAAACTTCAAATCACAAGATTTTTCAGTTTTCCCTTTCACAAATCACTTTTGAAAACACTTGACCTTTCAATCCCTGAGGAGATGACATTGTAATACGATTCCAAATAAACACGACACTATAATTCTCTCTAGGCTTGGGGGTTATTTTTGCATATTCACACACATTTTTGTTCATCCACACAATTGTTCTAGATCTTGCATGAGCATGAGTGAGAGTGACGATCACCCTTCATATAAGTCATACACATAATCGGGTTCATATGGGAAGCAAGGAGCATTACACAAACCAAAGGGCATCCTCATATAGGTAAAAGGGTCAAAAGGACAGGTGAATGTTATTTTCTCCTAATCATCTAGTGCTATTTCAATCTGGTTGTATCCTGAGTACCCGTCTAGTAAATAATATAACGCATGACCTATTATCCTCTCTAAAACTTGATCAGGGAATGGTAGAGGGAAATGATTATTCTTAGTAACTAGATTGAGGTTTCGGTAGTTAATACACATACGTCATCCCGTGACAAATCGGGTAGACACTAACTCATTATCTTGATTCTTGACTTTCATAGCTCCAGATTTTTTTGGTATTAACTAGGTTGGGCTGACCCATTTATTATCCGAGATGGCAAGATGATTCATGCATCTAATAATTTTAACACCTCAACCCATACAACCTCCTTCATATGAGGGTTCAACCATCGCTGTATTTGACCGGAGGGTTTTGAATCCTCCTCAAGATATATAACATGAATACACACAAGAGAACTTATTCCCTTCGAATCATCAATGGTCTACCCTATAGCACTACGATGTAGCCTTAGGACCTCTTGTAGTCTAGAACATTGTATAAAAGTTCTGATAGTCCACTATGTACAAGTCTTCCCGCCTTTATACATCTAAAATGGAAAAATATTGTAGGGGTAACATCAATAGCTCAGTAAAGTAGCTCAATTTCCAAGTAAACGAGTTTGAAAATAGCATTATTGAACATGATTGAACAAAAGAAAAAAAAGCATTTGATATACATATATAGGTAAAAACATCATCTCATGTAGATTAAATTTGTTTAAATAAAAACTAAATAGTAAAAGAGAGTTTAAAAACATATTGTACAGTGCTACACTGGTGGGCAATCATCCTAATAGACCATTCAGGGTCCAAACGAAGTTACGATCCAACCTTTTGGGGGACTTACACCCTAAGGAAGATATGCTCCCTAATCACAATTCAGTACCACCCAGATGTTTACAAACTTAATTAGTACTCTCTACGACCTCAAATTGGAATGTAAACCCTTTTGCCACTCAATTAGTCAAATCAAATGTTTTGGATCACTGTGTGTTACTGCATTGAAAACCCTAATCTTATTCAAAACATGCTAACATTAAAAAATAATGTAAGGTATAATTTAAAAGCAAATTTGAAATGCTTCTTCTGATCCGGAATTGAGTAACCCTACTACTCTCGGTATTTTGATTTGCAATTGCCAGAAGAATGAAATAATGTTACTTTAAGATGATTTTTTTATATACATACTAAGTTCAACTATTTAAAAGCAGTGTAAAATTGGTTTGATTAAAATCCCTCAAAAAGTAGGTGATGAGCACATAATATTGCTTATTTAACAGCCTCATTACATATATTTTAACTCAACTTTTGCATTTATGTACTTAGAGTTAGCCGAAATTATGAATAATGTTGAATTTTTGATGTTGCAGGTAATTATAGCGTAAATCATGTATTTTAGGACCTTGCAACTAAGTGTGGATGTGTGGTGAAGGCATGGACACATTACATGAGGATTTAGAGGCTTAAAAGTGAAAGAAATCAAGGAGGTATCGGTGTCTGGTTACAAAGGCACCAGAACCCACACCATTTAGNCATGAGGATTTAGAGGCTTAAAAGTGAAAGAAATCAAGGAGGTATCGGTGTCTGGTAACAAAGGCACTAGAACCCACACCATTTGGTTGCATTACCCTGGTTTTCCTCCTTTTTGACCATGATCTAGCTTGAATATAAAAAACTGAAAAATATGAAAGTTGTAGATATGTATGTCCTCTATATTGTATCAAACTTTCAGCTCAATCGGACTGTTGGATCCAAAGTTATGACAATTATACGAAAACTGGTCTAGAGTAGAAGAGTACTGGTATGCTGAGGCTACTGGAGTTCAGGGTACCACTACGCATACCGGTGCTTGATTATCTTACTTGTTATCCCTAAACCCTAAATATCATCCCTCAAAATACATTTTATATGGATGGAGGGGAATGTCACTCTCCCTTTAAGTAGTGTCAAAAGAAAGGGCAAGGAGATGGGAAAATGGGATGGTGGAAATGTGTTATATGTATGAACAAAAAAGCTCCGCAAGCGCAAGGAGATTTTTGTGGATCGTGTTTTACTAGGTGGTACTCCAAGGTCGTTTCCACGGGGAAGGATGTGAACCAAAGGAAAGGTGATTTTGGGTGAAAGAAAGTATAAAATTTTTTGTTGTTGAAAGTTGTTTGGTGAAGTGAGTTTTGGTGAAAATGAAATGAGAAACAAATGTTGGCTAATCCAAGAGGTCACTCCAATAGGGATACCATTTCAACTCGAATCCCTCCTCCAATAGAGTATAAATGTTTGATTGATTCGTGGGAAGCTAGGGATAAGATGGGTGAGTATCTAAGCATAAATAGTGACTAGGCCTACAGAATATCAAAGATTCACCAACTTATCCATCCTCAACCCAGTCAAATCAAACCATTGAACTCTGAAAGAAGGGAGGAGAATAAGTTGAAATGGCATCCCCAAGTGGAGGTTCCCCTTGGTTTTGCCAACTAAAGGATTTAGCTACTCATGGTTGGGATGAAATTAACAATGAAATGAGAATGCATTGCAAAGGAATGAAGTTCTTGAGTAACTAAATGCAAGCAAACATTAGCTATAAGTGCAAGTAATGAATACCCATTTTACAGCTAGGAAGAATGAAGAACATAAATGCATTAATGGTGAAAGCTTTTTAAGGGAATTAAACTTTCAATGAACTTGTAGGAACTAGCATTAATGACATTCAATGAAGCTCTAAAGATTCTTATCGGAGATTTCAAGACAATGTATTGAAGAAAATGTAAAAATCTCAATTTATCTCTCTAGAACACTATTCATCATCTTCTCCACACTCTCTCTCTCTCTCTCTCTCTATATCCTCTATGTAGTGTATGTAATGCTAAATAATAGAGTCATTTCCCCCCAAAAATGTCCATAGTTTGCTCTCTCAGTTGAGTGATGTGATTTCCATCCATAAGCTACAGCCAGGAATGGGCTGGACAGGGAAGTGCAGACCCCTGTCTGCACACACAACAACTCTCTCTCCTCTCTCCTCATTGATCACCATGACTCCAAAAAGAGGTGTGAAAAGGATGAACAATGTTGTGCGCAGGTCAGAGAAGTGTGGGAGATATAATGGTGGGACCCTCAAAGCAATAGAGGATGATTTGGAAATTTTTGGGTAGATTTAGCAAAGCGTACCGGTACGCATATCGGTATGTTGAACTCCAGAGGCCTAAGCGTACCGGTACGGTTTGCCTGATTTTCTGATTTCTTTATTTTGTGATTTCCTAAGCTATCCACAGGCTATCCTTTCATCCTTATTTTCCTCAACATATTTGGGAAGGCCTTAAGAAGCATTATTTATCACATCTTTTCCTGCAAAGATCAAATATCTTCGTTAATAACTCACGTAGTGCAATTCTAAACATTCAATCCCCAAAAGCAAGTGAAAAAGAGATGATTAGCACATGGTATATGCAATGTTTTTGTGCTAATCACACCCCCCAACTTGAGTTTTGCTAGTCCCTTAGCAAAATTTATGTCCCACAACAAGATA